>OMLI01036597.1:0-10243 GCA_900302605.1 Rondeletia loricata
TCATAGAAAAAGTCTTAGATCTTTGATTTCAGCTCATGAAAAATTGGAGCAAAAACTAAAGTGTTGCGTTTATATTTTTGTTCAGTGTAGGAGAATGTTGTTTTAATAAACAACTTTTGAATCACACATCGCATCCGATGCAGAAAAGGAAAGGTTGTTTGCATCAGAACCAGGACACCAGTGTCATAGATGCGATGCAGCTTACACAGTTCCGCACTATAGGTTGTTATCAATAACGTCATATTCCAACACTCGATTCCTAGCTGGGGGGCAAGAGAGCAGACAGCTGCCCTGTCACATAGCTATATAGTCATTTTAGAGTTTATAAGAGCATTTATGACTTGTGATAGGTTAAATAGCTACTTTCGATACTTTTCGATACTTCGATACTTTTAAAATACGTAATATTTTCGATACTAAAAATATGGTATCTCGATACTTCAATAGTGTCGATACTTTTGACAACCCTAGCCTGTGCAAAACAAACATATGCAGCAACTAGATTATCGTGGAAGTACTTAATGGCAAAATGTTCATAATGTTCATTAATGAAAAAGCACCAAGCTCATAAATCCTAAAGTAGCTGAGACTATCACTACATTATCTTGTACCACATCAGTGAAATATTAATATGCAGGTCAACCAGCAGCAAGAAAAAATTTACCATGTAAAAAAATTTGATAGGGGGATAGATTATGACTACTTAAGTTAAAATACTTAAAATCCACATCAATGAAAAATATGTAATGTTAACCTTGGTACAAACTGAACACAGTATGCCAACACAAGCTCCCCTCCACTATATCCTGCCATGCAATGTTCCACCCAGCTGTCAATATGTGTCCAAACCCTGACTCCGCCCTCACATATGGAGGAAGTGCAGGATCACAGCTCTGCCCTATCAATTACTGTGGCTGGTAAGGCCTAAAGGAAGCCTGGGGCTTACAGACCTAGGGCTGGGTCCCATTAGGCATTAATGGCTTTGCTCTTCAAATTTCCTGGCAGTTGTGCACTATGTGGTTGAAAAGGCAATGATTTCACATCATGTGCATTCAAATTAGTGAAGCAATAATCCATTAAGAAATGTCAGATAAACAAATCCATTAATTAAACTGTCTGTGAAGGAAATGAAGAGAGGACAGGACGTAATCTATGGCATACAGTTATCAACTACAAATAACATTTGAAAAGTCTTGTGGCAAAATAAAGCAGTGATGTGGGGCATAAGAGCAAAACACACTGTGCCTGGAGTTGTGTTCAACAGCAATCTGAGTAGTACATTTCGGACCGCAGCCAACAGCTATTTTAAGAAGTGAAAAAGGTCAGAGCACAATAAAATTTGACTTGTGTCTCAAAATCACACCTTCCTTTGTTTCTATCAACGCATCTGTAGCTATCACAACAATGAAAAAGTATGCAGGCTAAAATGTATTAATAACACAGATGAATTGCATTCTGAAAATACTTCGAATAGCATCTGAAATTGGGGCAAACTGAAAACCAGCAGGCTAAAACTCTTCAACTCTGTCTCAACAACCCCAAACAGCTTGGCCATCAAGTCAACCAGACTAATTTTACTACCACTCAGTATTTACATGCTTCCGTCGGTTATGGACCCAGATTGGGAGCTGGACATACCCAGTCTAATACCTTGTATTCTTCTTTCATCACCTGTTCAATGAGCTCAGATTTCATGGGTGGTTTGGAGTACTGGCCTGAGAGCAGTCCATAACCCAATTTAGCCCTGCCGGACAAAGGAAAAGCGTAAACATTAGAACACATGATCAGTCTTAGTTTTGTTTTGGTCTTGTTATCTTTTGAAGGGGGGGGGGGTGTCTGTCCTTTCCCCCCCACTTTTCTTAGATATGAACAACTGCACCCCCACCACATCCACCCCAAACAGCCACCATAAACAGCCACCCTATTCCCACAGAAAACACCACGGATGACATCAATGTACCTTCACTCATCAGAGGAAACATTTCAGAAGCGACCAGTGAAAATAGCTGGGATGAAAACCTCGTCAAATATCATTCAGTCATGTTCCCATTGTAAACGCTTGTCCAAGAGCAAAAGTATCCAATCTTTCCTCTTATAAACAACTACTGGATTTGTGCCGACAGGCTCAATGAAACATGAATAGTGAAAGTTATAAACATGTTCATCTGGCAGTGTGCCTCGGTACTCTGTGGCTTAAAACTGATATTCATTACCTGCCTAGCTAAGACCCTCCTTACCTTTCATCTTGGCCACAGCATCGTTCTGAACATGCTGACAGATGTGCCCTGAACTGCCTGACTGGCTTCTAGTGACATGTTGGCTTCCATGACTAAATATACCAGGTATTTAGCAGAAAATTACAGATTTTTTGTTGTTGTATCCCAATAAAAGCTGGATTATTTGTTGGCTTTACTGAAAGTCGTACACAAGACCTAATTTTGACCCGCTTTTATATGACGATTATTAGCTGTATTGTCCTTTAATTGTTATTTCAAACGCGTCTTAATAATACCACAATGCACATCTGCAGTATTTACTCGTAAATGACATTGAGATCATTTGCCATGAAATTTCATTTTTCATACAAAGTGACATAGTTGTTGGAACAGACCATAATCACGTGTTTGTAACGTTGGAATCACTTACATTTGAGTGGCAAAGTCCTGGGTGGGGTCGAGGGGTGAATAGTCATATATCCTCTGAAGATTGCCCACATACCTAGAAATCCAAAAACATGTCAAACGCTCACCTCAGACGAGCACATGAGAGGCCACACGGAAACACAAGACCCACGGAAAAACACGTGGTGGTGCTGAGAAGATACTACCACCTTCAACTTTCATTGAAGTGCTACAAATTAAATTCTGTAGAAAAAGCTGTGTCCTCACATATTGCAATTCATATCGCAATCACAATATTCAGAGAGAAAAAAATCTAAATCTACTTTTTTCTTCTTCTTTCCTTCTAGTGAAGCCTCATTGCAGCATACTCACATCCTCTGGAACTCTGGGATGCTGAAGAGGACCTGCATCACCGTGCCCAGGTAGCAGCTGTTGCCCAGGTTTTTCATGCCCGTGTAACCGGAGCCGTACACCTGCTTCAGCTTCATACCCGACTCCTGGATCACCTCCCACTCGCTGACCCGCGGCCGGGCGTTGTTGTCTGTGTGATGACCGTTCTCCGTCTGAAGGTGGAGAGAGGAGAGCTGGGCGTGAAGCCTTTACCATAGAGGCCTTTAGTAGTCTCTACCAAGGCTGTGGTTTTAGTTTGGTATTTGCAAATAGATAAATCATGTCAGGGGGCTTCAGGTGTTCAGATGAAATATAAAGTGAATAGCAAAACCAGCTTGTTGATCGATTCTGCACAGACACGTCAGCTTACTCTTTGCTGCATCTGTAGCATGTCTATTCCAAAGTGTGACAAGTGTTCTGATATGTGGGGGTCCAGCACAGCTTCTTCCTCCTCAAATGAATAGACATCTGAGGGAAAGTCAAACCAAAAGACCAGTCAGCCACTGCCATAGGCATGTTTAAGATGATTTTCTAGAAAAAGTTAAACATGATTTCTTGTCAGCCTGCCCACGACACCATGATCCAGACATGTAAGTAAAAACTGCAGCTACATACATTTTGTAGTTCGTGAAAACTTAAGAATCATTATACCTTCTTCAAATCATTAAAGATTATAGTATAATACTGTCTCGTCTTAGCTAAATGTCATCCAAAATAGTGGAAGTAACAGAGCGAAACATTATTAAAATGTAACAAATTAAAGTGACAATTTGGATTTTCAGATGTGAAATTATGAGCGACAACATTCTGAAAGAGACTGATCCAGAATATCAATCTTAACACCATGTTGTAGCTCTGATTCTGTCGCAGACCTGCTCCGTCTGGGGAGATGGTGTCCAGTTTGACAGCCAGGGGGAAGCTGGTCTCTCTGTAGTGCTCCAGGGCATGGCCGTTGCCTCCGCTCCCATCAAAGAACCATTTCCCACAGAGCACCGCTCCGTCTGTCAGGTTCAGCCACAGGTTCTCCCTCATCCCGCACTTCTGACACTTCCAGCCACTGGCAGCAGAGAGACAGACACTCTTGTGATTGCCATTTCTGGGTTTTTTATCATCCAATCATGCCAGGACTCATTGAGTGACAAAAACTGGATTTTGCTCACAACCCAGGTGTGGAAGTGGTCAGCTTGCATTCTGATTGGAATTGTACAGAGTCTGGATAGAAAATGTATAGAGTAGGAAAACGCACCCAAACACACAAAATAGAGTACATTTGAAACTTTATCCATTTTGACAACATGTCCATGACTTTTAAATGAAATGTTCTAACATATTAGAGTAGCTAAATGTCCAGAGCATGGCACTAATACTGCCAGGGACAGGAATTCAATCCCAACTGGGACCACCCATGCTAAATATTCATGCACTCGTGACACTGTATGGTGCTTTAGATAAATGGATATATACTGTATTATATTAGATGTAAAGCTTATTTACCACTTTTGGTTGATTAACTTTGTTTAAAGGAACTATTTTTCCTTCAAAGTACTGTTGAGTGCTCGCTCATCCCCATCATGATAATGAAGATACACAATAATCAGAGAAGATCAGAAAGGTTACCCCAAGTGCTGTGTGAAAGAAGTTAGAAGAAAGAAGGTGAAAGAAGGTGATAATGTTGCAATCTTTCCTTTTGTTGCGACTCCTCCAACTCAGAGGCTTGTTCCTTGAAAACACTGGTAACCACTAACCAAGCGTTCCAGGCTCGAATGGTGTTTTCATCAGAGTGGTGTGGCGAGTGGCCTACCTGGGTGGGATCCTGACCCCGTTGTCCTGCTGTCTGAGGCTCCTGGCATGTCTGGACACCTGGATCTCCTCCTCCCAGGATTCAGGGTCCTGCTTCTTGTAGGCCGACGGTGCGTTGAGCACCGCGTCGCAGGCTATAGTCACCTGGGCATCAGAGGAGACAGCAGAGACAGACTCAAACTGCATGAAATATGGATGAAGTCATGCTGAAAATATATCATCAGTGTCTTGTATCTCAAAGAAAACTCAACTTTTCAGGGATTAAGAAAACTGGTTAAATTGACCATTGACATCAGTGTATTTGTCACATTTTAGGATATATTTTCACTAGCTTGGAATGGCTATGGGAGCATGACATTTCTATAAATACACGTAAATGTCATCTGTCAATAACAGTAAATGAAAAGGGCAAAACTGGAGGTATGAGGTTTACGCAGGACACTGATAATAAGAAGCTGTATGACAATTCATCCGGCATATTCTGTAAAACAGCAACATATCTACCTCGCCACAGAACCCCAGAAGCAAGCAGAATAACCATGCATAACATTTTCAAATAAATCACCAAATCTAGCGTCACTCCTCCAACGCTCGCCTCGCAGAGGACGCTAGACACCAGGTGTTTCCCAGCAGATGTGCAATCAATTATGCAGAACAGCAACACAATTTGTGCATCCACGACATCAAATTATGCATGCGTAAAATAACTTCAACAAACAAAAACCACAGCATGCCAAAACGAAGCATTGAGCATAGAGAAAACACTGAACTCCATGCAAGCACTGCAATACAGAGCCAAAAGTGATACGGCCACCTATACGTGCACCAGAGTTTCCCCCAGAAGTGTTTCCTTGGCAGTGTGGAAAAGCCTCTGAAACAGCATTTAGACCATGGGACACTATAATTCTGCCTTGAAACCCATACAATTGAAATACTTCTAAGGTAGGGTGACCCACCCCACCCTAATCATTGGTAGGGGAAACTCTGAATATTTTTTTTTCTTGGGTGCAAAAGTTTTCTGTAACAAAGTTTAGAACATGTGACGGTGAAACTCTCAATATAACCTAAACACATGAAATTCTTCCATTGAAACTCTTCAAGACAAGAGTGGCTGACCCTGCCTGTTCAGTGTGCAGGGGAATCACTGATGTGCACTTTCCCTGGAACATGCATGGAAACACACAGAGCCTGCGCAGCACCAACTCACTGACCAGCGCAGGCAACTCCTCAATATTTGGTAAGGGGATCTCGTAGTGGTCCGGAAATATGACGAGCTTGGCCTCATCCTCGTACTCATAGTCCTCGCCATTAAAATCACGGTTTAGCTCTAAATCTATAAGGGAGGAAGCACACATTCATTCAGTTGCCGTTAGACAGTGACTGATGCTAAAAACACCATTGACTGACATTACCTGATTAGTCCCGATCACTGAACATTGTCAAGGCAAGAAATGAACATGTTACCGCCACCACCGTTTTATGTACTTATGATATTTTGTCCAAAATAAACTTGTCGTAAAACGGGTCGGTCTCTCTAACCTCTCGGCCACCCTACCTACGACCCATATTACTGTGTAAGCTTTGAATAAGAGTGTCACATGAGATAATGGGTGGGACGTTACATGTTAACTGAATGCACATTGCAAGATTTTGTCCGACAAAGTGCGGTTCATTATAGATCAAAATTATCAAAACTATATCAATTAGCAGAAGCTGACATCGATTATCGGAGGGACAGTTTGAGACAGCCTTCTCTTGAACTGACTCTCCATATACAGTTGTCCATTCTTCACTCCAGCCTAAAGTTGTGTAATGACTCATGAGAAACAGGATCATAGGCTATCCCTTCGGCAAGCCCCATTGGCATTGTTGTTGTGCTCGCTGGTTTCATGGTAACATCTGAGGTGAGCGGCTAGCTAGCCGATTAGATCACCGGACCGGTATGGAGACGGCAGCAGATACATACACGCCTGCGGTCGTATAATATAATATAATAGGAGATGATGGAGAGAAGGGGAGGGGGGATCCAAAACGGACGACAGCAACCAGCCCAGATTCCTGAAGTCCAGAGAAGGCCTTCTTGAAAAGCTGTGTCACACCCAAATCAGAGCGACTGAGTCAGAGAGGGTTGACCTAATATACCGCGGGCTGACTGAAGGCGCTGGGGTGGCTACAGCCTATGAAATGCCGGGCGATAGGAAAACAGGAACATGAATTACGTAGAGGTTGAATGGAAGGAATTCCTCCACCGCCCGGCCAGCAGTAAGGGAGAGAGAGACACCTGGTCCTCCCTGAGCAGCGTCACGGCTGCCAGTGGTAGAAGTGTGTCAGGCTAGGAGGGAGGTTGACGGGCGGTGGCAGCTGAGAGGCTGGCGAGCGTCAGGAGGCGGCGTAGGGGGGTAGGCCAGGCTGCGCATGTGGCACTTTGGATTTAGAACAGTTACCAACCTCATATACAAATAAATGGACTATATTTAGACCACGGGAGGGGGAGGAGGGGTCTCGACATGGTAAATGTCTGTTGCTTCGGGTAAAGACAGGCTGGAGGGGCAGCTGGCAGGTCATGGCAGTGTAACAGAAACAATAACACTAGGTTGTAACGGATGAGTTGTGTTTCTGACCACATTCTGGAAACATGTTGAACCTAATACCATAACACATACTCTGCATCCAGAGCGGCACTTATTGTTTCATCACCAATGGCCTTAATTTTGTTTTCAACTATGATGGGAAGAATAACGGCAAAGAGCAACGAGGGGTTCAGTCCCGCCTCTAACTGACAGGCGGGAGGAAAACATAACTTACCTAGAAACACTTTTCCGTTTCTTCTTCTGGGGACGGCGCCTCCTGCAGCGCCTGTGGCTCTCTGTAGGAAACAGGAAGGAACAGAGTTTAAACGGGATGAGAGAACCCTCGTCACAGTCGACACCTTAGAAACATATCTTTGCAAAATGTTATGATTACTTTGACGGAAGGTGCTGATGGTTGTCATTTTGTTAGAAATAGATGCTAGATGTTCTGGTTGCCAGGTCAGGTTACAAGGCAAGGGGGAAAACCCCCTACTACAGAATGGTCAAAAGTAAAGAGCCAATGATAAAACGAATCGCTTGTGGTGAAAAGGGGATCTGTGGACTGGGACAGATGCCACGTACAGTACATGGAACGTTGTGTGTTCGGGCCTGGTTTGTCTGTATTATGTATCATCCCCTTTCTCTGTTCTTCCTATATTTGCTTTTCCTCGACACTACATACTGTCCAATGTCGCAGGAACGCAAAAGGAAATAATCTATATTTCCCAGACTGATAGATAAACAGTCGAGTCTGCCATCAAAAGGCGATTGATCATCAATAGTGTCGGCCTTGACATCCGGATGAATCAACACACGTGAAGCGCTTTGTCAATCCACCATAGAACGTGAATCTGCCAAATCACCGGCTGCCGGCGAAACAACCCCGGTGCCGCTGACTGGCTTTCCTTCCAATCCAATCAAGTTCAGTGACTGACTGCCCATCAATCGCTCAACAGGCTGGGAGGAAGACACGCTGGGCGGACAGATGGAAAGAGAGAGAGAGAGAATGCTGACACACTCTCGCCCAAGTGGACTCATGGGAAAAAAACAGCAGACACAGGAGCCGGCAGAATGCGAGCAGCTGTTTCTGGCCAGATCCAGGCATGGAAATAGCAGCTCTTTACAGAGCGGAGCTTATCTGGGGGCAATTAGAGCCAGTGAGGAAACACGGCAGCAGCTAAGGCCTTTGTTGTTCACTGTCAACCTGTAAGGGGGGCTTGTTAGGCCCAGGTGTAACTGATTTGCACACATAGAAAAAGCTGGATTGTTCTGTTGCAAGTGCAGCTACATGCTACCTGATTACACATACATACTAAGTGTTGCCCCAAAACACTGAAAAGAGCCTCTATCTGAAAGAGGCCAAAACAAGGTTAATATTTTCCTCTTTATCTCATATCATTCACTGAAAGCCAGCCTGTGTGTGGTCAAAGATGACCCGAGCATTCGAGATGTAACTATACGCTGAGTACATAATGTAATTTGATATAATACTGGGTTCAAAGTGATACCATCATGATATCAGCAATTCAGGCCACTAGGTCAACCTTTTGAACCAAAGCAGCTTACAGTATCATGATTGCATTCATTTGTGGTATGAGTGAGAATTTAACCTCTAATGTGAGAATTTAACCTCTAATCCTGCCACTTTTAATGCCATGCTCTACTAATTGAGCTACACAGGACCAATGCGGTTGAAATTAAAATAAAGTTACCAGTATGAAACAAGTGGCTCTTTAATATGTGGAATTCACTTGATATGGAGGACACTGTTGTTGTAGCAAGAAACTGATTTGGATTCAGAATCGGGATATCAAATAATGTCACTAAACGAAAACACATCAGTGTCACATTTTTCACCTCCACAACGGCTCGTTACTTTTTCACGTCATATATTGCGCTTTTGTGAAATGTGTGATCATATTTTTGTTCATGCCTACAAACCAAATTAAATCACAGTTTCTCACAACTTTCATTAACACATGTATGAGATACTTACTGCTGTTCACCCGGACCCCTGGGCTCTGGAGGAGCTCAGGCTGGCAAAATCAGTATTATCTTTTAAATCGCTTCGTAAAAACAGTTTTACATTTGTCAGGCTCATATACAATTTGGCTTTACCCATTTTATTGTGGTTGTATTTGGCAGTTTTATTCTTATGTTTGATTCATGTCTGTCATTTTATTGTCTCTTATTGTCTTTTATTCATTATTGGTCTATTGTTTGTGAAGCACTTTGTACATGTGTTTTCAAAAGGTTATTATTCTCATTCTTATTGTTATTACTACTACTACTACAACTAATACTACTACTACTACTACTACTACTACTACTACTACTACTACTACTACTACTACTACTACTACTACTACTACTACTACTACTACTACTACTACTACAACTACTACAACTAATACTACTTCTACTACTACTACTACTACTACTACTACTACTACTACAACTACTACTACTACTACTACTACTACTACAACTACTGCTACTACCACTACTAACTACTACTACTACTACTACTACTACAACTACTACTACTACTACTACTTCTACTACTACAACTACTACTACTACTACTTCTACTACTACTACTACAACTACTACTACTACTACTACTAGTACTACTACTAAAACTACTACTACTACTACTACTACTACAACTAATACTACTACTACTGCTACAACGACTACTACTACTACTACTACTACTACTACTACTACTACAACTACTACTACTACAACTACTACTACTACTACTACTACTACTGCTACTACTACTACTACTACTACTACTACTACTACTACTACAACTAATACTACTACTACTACTGGTACCACTACTACAACTGATAC
>OMLI01036623.1:0-12473 GCA_900302605.1 Rondeletia loricata
TTTGGGCAACCCTTGTTTCATTAGCGCTAAATTGTGTCACTGACAAATATTTGATCAACATTTCATATCTTATGCTGCTCAGATGTCATATTCAGGTTGTAGCTATAGGTTTTCAACATTATTTGCCATTCAAAATCGTAGTTATTCTGCCTTTTTAGCCAACAAAAGCTGATAACAGGTCTCAATGGAATCTCAATGGTTTTTTAGGGTGTGGGATGGATTCAGTCTCAGAAAATGTGAGTATAGTGTGGAATGTGAGGTCCAGGTCTTCATGTTTCAAAGAAAAAATTTATTGTCATGCTCCCCGTACTATATCCGAAAATGCATACAGGTGCACTTTCACTGGAGTTCATCTTCTCAGATATTGGACAGGACAAACTCCAGTGAAAGTGCACCTGTATGTATTTTCGGATATAGTACGGGGAGCATGACAATAAATTTTTTCTTTGAAACATGAAGACCTGGACCCCAATGCCATCCATATTTTTCATTTCTTTGAATTTTCTAACTTCATAGAAATATATAGAATTTTCGTATTACTTTAGTGCAATAGTAAACATTGTATAGGTCTCAGACAAAACATTTTAAATAATTTCATTTAAAAAACATTTTGTAGCCCAACAACTTGTGCAAAAACTCAAGGGGTGCCCAAACTTTTCCATACAACTGTATACTACTATACTGTTATGCTAATCCGATTAACAGTACTACTGTAAAATACTGTGTGATTGAAATATTATACCTTCAAATCAGGTATTTATACCGTAACAAATAATCCCAAATGCATTTTGAAATCCTTTTCTATCATAAGAAAACATGTAAAATGTGAGGGATAATACTTTCAGGAGCAAGTATCTTGAGATAGATCTACCTAAATACGGCTAATATTAAGAATTCATTTTCCAGATTTCCTGTTTTCTACTGTAATTTGCATTACAGCTACAATACCCAACAGGGCGATCTTCACTGTGATTATGTGTATGATGATGATGATAGGTGATGAGGTGCTGCTGAATGTCCTCAAGGGTATTGTGGCTTTTCATCGTCTAGCAGCGCTTTATGCAAATCTTCAGTATGGTTCGATCACGTCTTTGACCAATCAGAAATCTTTGCTGAAATGACCCGTTGTATAATTTGAAGTGATTCATAAGTGCCTGTGTCCTTTACTTGTCTTCGTCTCCTGTGAAGGGCCCTTGATAACCAAGTGTATGTGGCCACAGCATCACCTGCACGAGATGAAACGGCTTCCTACGTTGCCTGGGGTCACAGCACTGTTGTGAACCCATGGTAAGAGCTGCTAACATGTCGCTCTATCCGCTGACCAGCTCATACTGTATGTGGCTGAGCAATACGCAGCCTAAAGCGAGAGAGGGAAGGTGCGAGAGCGAAGGCACGGTCAGGAAGGAAAGACGCAGGTAAAGCGTGAGCGAGTGACGGCGAGAGAGGGAGGGATGAACTCATCTTATCCTCGTGTCAGTAAATCCAGCGATCATCCTTCGATGTGTGATGTCAAATGCAGCAGCAGCCAACCAGTATCGTGCCCTCCAGAGTGGATTTAAAGGGGAATGCCATCCATTTTATTTCTGTGCCCCAAGGACAGCTCAGTCAATGTTTGTGAACTTGCTTGCTTGACTTTGTGGAGCCATACAATGCTAAGTTTAGCTGTCACACCAAAATGAAGTTCATACTCTAGCATTGCTAACAGGTATGAACCCGAATTTAAACCTCATTTGGGTATAAGAGCTCACACAAAAATCTTATGGGTCAGCAAAGACAGTGAAATCACAAATTCAAGGGTTAGTTCTCCAGTGTCTAGCTTTAGGAAAGAGTGTTGCATGTTCACAAGTATTGACTGAACTGTCAGAAATAACATGTGAATTCTTAAAATGGGTGACTGTGGCTGTTATTAGGTGTTAAAGTGGGTCGATTTGTGATTTTGCATTCTGTCGTTGCAGGGGAGAGGTCATCTCTAAGGCCGGGTCAGAGGAGGCTGTTGTTTATGCCGATATCGGTGAGTGCCAGAGGGTTGTGCTTCTCTCTCCTGGCGGACAGTATTGATCAAGAAGGTTATAACTGCACACTGATTTCTGTGCAAGCTATTCAAGGCCAAAAACTATTACACATTAAACCCTCCGTTTTGACATCAGTTAATTGTCCCCCACAATTAAGAGGTGAGGAGTGAAAGCAGTGGATTACAAATTGACCTCTTGTCATTCTGTCACTTGGGCTCACGAGTGCTCTGTATCTTTGTATCACCTGTTCCCAGACCTGCAGTATTTAGCCGACGTCCGCCAGCAGATCCCAATCACAACCCAGCGTCGTAACGACCTCTACACTGTGAACGCTGTGCAGGAAGGCTGAGCCAAAACCTTGTGACCTCGAGAGACACTAAGAGGTGCAAAGACAAACTATGCAACAGATATCAGCTGCAACAAGTTGTCTGTTCCTCCCGCAAAGCCCGGGACTCTTAATTGTGGAAACAACAGATGCAGTTGGGATTGTCACTAATTGACTGTTAGTGCCTAAATCATTTGAGCATACTGACATTGCTCACTTTGTAAGGATGAAACTGTTGTCATTGCTTCAGTTGTTGACACAAATCGATCTGAGTGAAATAGATTTACATAGAATTGATTTGTGTAATGTCTTAACCATTATGTTAAAAAAAAACAGACTATTCTTAGTAGAATCACATTCACCTCTGAAGAGTCTAACAGCAGTTATTCTCCGTTATTTGGTCTTTTATCCATTTTGCTTGTAATGAAAGAGATATTATTGATTGTGGCTTCAGAGATTTTCTGTAAGATGTAAACAATTATTTCACTCTTCATTGTGATATTTTCTGTCATGATCAAACAGACCTCCTACACAAAATGAGGGAAATGAAACTCCCCCGGAACAGGTTTTGGTGTCTTTATTAGTGCTTGAAACACAGTAACCCCTCCCGGGAAGGGAGTGTCCAGTAATGATACAAGAATGAGCCAGGAAGTGAAATGGAGAGATGAGTGGTTTGGATTCTGTAAAGAGGGATGGAGCAATAATAACTACCCTGTATTGATGCATCAAACCTCCCTGCCCTCCTCTGTACTCCCCAAGATGGTTTGTCTATTATAGTGACGTACACATTGGTCACGACACACACATATTTACAAATCAGTGCTCTGTTGTCTCAGGCTGAAAACCCACCAGTTAACGAGTATTTATCGACCCTCATTTTCACACGTTGGTCTCAGTGAGAGAGTCCACTAGCTCCGAGTTCATCACCACAGTCTCCTCCGTGTCCACAGAGCGGCCCTGGTATCCTAATGGACACAAGGTGAAAAGGCTAAATATTACCAACATGTATTATATCAAACATGTTTCATTAATTCCAGTAAGTGCAAAAGTTTTTCAGAGGTCACACAACAAAAGTACATTACACAATCACAACATGTATCTGAAAATGCCATATAGTCTAGTCTTGGGTTGACATTTGTGTATTTATTGTGGATGTGTGTCTTGTTATCATCTTTTACGTTTTTTCTTGATATTCCAGTGTCATCAATTTGTCATTATTGCTCCAATCAAACATCTGTAGTCAAAGGGGAATCCCACTTAAAGAATGATTTGTTTCCCCCATGGCTTCAGTTCCTTCTCAGAGTTGTTAAAACAACTCTTTCCTAAAGCTATAAATCTCTAGGATCAAGACTTTCATCTGAAATGTCAGGATGCACATTTCATTAACAGTAAATGGGATACTAACTTTGTTGACTCACAATATTTGTTTTTTTTATATAATAGTGCTACTTTTTATAACCAGAAACTATACATACCGTATTCCTATAAGATCACACTGTCAGTATCTCATGTCATTGCGATGGCAAATGGCTGTATGTGTATTTTAAATTGTCGAATAAATTCAATCAATCTTTCCTAACAGTGATTCATTCTCAGGGAGGTTACCCAGACTAAAGGACGGGACACACTGGCCACAATAAGCTCACTAATACAAACAGCCATCTTAAGGCATTGGGAAACATTTTATTACTATGATTCAGCACTGTGTCCCTCTAATAGTCTCTAGTACGGGCTGATGGTTCAGCAGACTAAGAAGCATATGTAACACCATGGGATCAAATCCAGCCCATAACCTTAAATACATGTCATCCCATCTCTCCCTCCCTCTTCCCTGTCACTCTCCAGAAACACCTTAGAAATGTATCCACTCTGTAAAGTTGCATGTGTTTAGAAATGAGTCTGTACCTTTGTCTGAGTGTCTGCGCTTGTGTTGAGTCCTGTCCAGATGGATCTGATAGACCAGACCTGCCAGCACCATGACTCCCACCACCACACACAGAGCCGTGCTGAAGATCCACATGGCCTCTGCTGCTCGACCCGCCGCCGGGCTGACCTGCACGCCGTCTTGGCACCAACAAGACAACCGCTGATTAGTGAAGATATCTCACTGGCTTACTGAACAACACTGTGCAAGTGTGACCTGCGGTTGACCCCTGACACTCACAGCTCGTCGATGTCAAGGTTTCGTTCATGGACAGGTTCTCTATGATGCAGGACACGCTGCTGCCTTGTGAAATGTTGACCGTCAGGTGGCTGGTGATGTTGTAGAGAGGGGAGTCTGGGAGTGATACTGCCAGGGTCCTGACCGAGCTGCCGGGGGGCTCCTCGGCCTCGTCGATGAGCCAGTGAACCGCAGGTTCAGGGAAGCCACCGCTGGAGTGACACACGAAGACGGTCTCGTCGCCCTCCGCTGGGTCGTCCCTCTGGAGCAGCGGGGAGCTGAAACTAGCTGAAAACAGCATTGAGGAGAGGAGAGAGTTCCTTAAAGAATCAGCTGTTAGTTCCTTCTCATGTTCCTCTGATTCGTTTCTATGTGTTTGTCACTGACCTGCTATCCTGAGGCACACGGTGCACAGCGGAGGGCTGCGATCCTCCCCATAAACAATAAATACACTATAATATGTTTTGTGCTCTTCAGCATTAACCGAGGACAACTCCAAAGACAAGTGTCCTGTCTGCGGAGCGTCAGTGGAGACTTTGGTGCTGTTTGTGCTCAATATCTCCACTCTGCCAGCCTCTTCCCACACTGATGTGAGCACCACTTCATTGTCTCTCCTCCACTCTATGGAGAAATTCAAAGAGTCCACTTTTACCCCATCAGTGAAGCAGGGCGGTGAGATGGGCTGTCCAACTATCCCAAGGACGCACTCTTCTTCTGTACATGGAGAGAAAACAGAGGTTAAACAGCGCAGGTAAGCCATGGCAGGAACAAAAGCAACCAACTTTTATTATCAGCAACAACTGAAGAGGAGTCATCTTACCCAGACAGGCGCTGTAGGTGAGGAAGCTGAGCAGCAGTCCTGTGCGCCACAGAGACGGCATTGCCCACTGAGGGCACGTTTGCGCACACAACAAGGGGAAACAATTCAAAGATATAACAGCCTTTAATCTGGAAAACAAATAAAAGCCCATTATTATCTGCCCATTTTTGGATAAACCAGTCTATTGCTCCTTGTCCTCAACCCGTCCCCTTCACCATATTCTCATGCGCACACCCACCACTACACTGCAATACCAAAGGAATTCATTGTCAGTCGTGTTGTGGCTTGTTGTTGTGCCATACCTGTATCTGGTCTCTCTTGTTTTGCCTGATCTAAATGAATAATGACGCCGTTATTAGGCATAGAAATAGATGCGCACGCAGAAATCTGAAAGCAAACACTAACAGCAGCCTTCTCAGTTTCCGTCAACATAGCCTACCTATCCTGTCGAGAGTCATTGTATGATTACTGGTCTGACCAGTTTGACTGCTTTTTCAGAAAGTTAAGTTACACACACACGCACATCTACGATTCGTACTTGCATGGCACGCGACAGCTGTTCGAAAACATCTGCACCCACCTTGACACTATCAGAAACATCTGCTAATATAGGAGTGAAATGTTGTGGCACTTTTTGGTTTTCATGGCACTCTGAATTATATGGCTACTTACCCTGTTGATGCTTGAGGAATGTTCACTTATTTTACTGTTGCACTAATTATTAGGATAAGAGCGTCTGCTAAATGTCAAATTGAATTAAAAATATACATTTCCAATATAATAGGCCTATCCCCCAAATCCCTAATCAGGTGATTTTTAACACAGTACTTATTTCTTCTGTTCCTAGTCAGCTGTAGCTCTCTGAACGGACCAAAGAGCTTTCATCCCAAAACCTAAATTATGGCTTTTACCCATCTTGTATCCGCCCATGTCCCTCAAGGGCATTATGAACTAAAACTAAAACTCGGACTAAAACTAAGCATGAAAAACATTTTAGTAAAACTGAAATACAATAAAATAAAATAAATCTGGAAGGTACTGTATGAAAACAAATTGTAACTAAATTAAACCTATCGCTGCCTCCAAAACAAACTGAAATGAAATAAAAAAATAAAACATTAAAATATTACTTTCAAATGTAAGTCTTTCCATTAAAGCCAAATTAAGAGTGACTTACTATAAGAGAGAACTTGTTAGAAATGAGTAAAAGCCAGATCTAACATTGCATTGATACAGACAGATACAGATATGAGACTCCTAATAGACTCCATCTATTTTGTGCCTCTATTATCCGTGACATTAAAAATACTAAATAAATAAATATAGATAGATAGATAGATAGACAGATAGCTCTGAACTTTTCTAGAAAAATAGGAACTAAACTAAAACTAGCAAACCCCGTCTGAAAAATGACAAAATCCAGTTTGAAATATAAAATCTACCATAACGCTGGTGTCCACCAGGGGGCAGGCTGACATTCTGAGACCTAGATCACAACGGAAATGACGTCAGCAGCAAAGAAGACAGCTGCTGCATGCATTTTAGACACCGACAACATGGGAGATTAGAATGTTTGTCTGTTGTCTTTAAGAGACAAGTTTAGGAAATATAATGTTAGATAGATATTCTTTTATTTATATAAAAAGATCATTTAGCGCCATGACGCTACACACTCCGGTACAGTAGGTGGCGGTATGCACCTTTCATGTCGGCTTGCGATCCGCCAATAAACTAAAAGAAGAAGACGCCAACAACAAACCTTGACCATGAGCGGATGCCTGCCTCTCTGTCACTTTTGTATAACTAGTTAACACTGTCCGATCAGAGATGAGTGTGAAGTCATGTTGCACAGCTAACTAACTGGAGTCCTGATGACTTCAACAAGGAAGCTGTCAGATATGACCACACTCAAGAGACTTGACTTATGGATGCCACTCCTCCAGCATGTCTGCTGCACACAGAGCTGGCAGAGAGCAGCAGCAACAACCTGCAGACGCCTCAACACATCTCATCACGCTGCTGTCATGTCACAACACGGGCTCAAAGCTGTTTCCCCCTTGCAGTCAAGGGCTTATGCCTCTCTCTCCACATGCAGGCTCAAGAGCAGAGATGACTTCGGTAGTGGGCGTCATACTGGATTTACAGAGGAAGACTGGGAGGGTGAGGATGAAGATTTCATAGAGGACAGCGAGGTCGATGAGTTGTTCCAGCAGCAGGTTCCCGCAGTCATTGGAGATGGACAACACCGGGTCTTCATTGTTCACCCTGATGTGAAATGGGGAAGCAGGAAGCAGCATCTGACCACAGGTAGTAAAAGACGCATGTCAGCCATGGGTGTGTGGATTCTGTTAGAGGTTTTATTTCACTCCCTACATACTAACCTAAGGTTCGCTTGGCAGCTGAGCTGATGATGGCCGAGGCCGTGGGGCTGGTGAACACCTTAGACAACTGGAGGGTCGTGGACAAGATCATCCTCTCCACCAAGACACCAGAGAAGAAGAGGATATTTGGCAAAGGGAATTTCCAGGCTCTTACAGGTCTACATCTCTTAGATATTACTCACTCTCAGTGCCCTCTGTGTGTTGAGTCAGTGTGTATGTCTTAATGTGAATCCTCTGCATTTCCCCCCCAGAGAGAATTAGGCAAACACAAGGAATCACTGCTGTGTTTGTCAATGTTGAGCGTCTGTCCGCTTTGTCTGAGGTGAGCTAATCTCAATCACGTACTGTCCTTGAAGAAAGGTTTCATACGCTAAGGCCCGTTCTTGATTTTTCATTTTTCATTTTCATCTTTATTCATCTCGAACAATTATATACATAAAAAAACACAAAGTAGTAATGGCAACAAAATATTGTTCGAGAAGGGGCAGAATGAAGCAATAGCTTATCTTATTCGGCCCCCTCTTTACACTAACTATTAAAACTTACAAATATTAACAGTCACATTGATTACAAATCAGATCGTTTTCCTTCCACACAGAGGGAGTTTGAGGAAGCCTGGGGGGTGAAAGTGTTCGACAGGTACTCAGTGGTCCTTCACATCTTCCGCTGCAATGCCAGAACAAAGGAGGCCAAGTTACAGATCTCTCTGGCAGAGATCCCCTTGCTAAGGTAACTGCAATTTCAGCCATAGATTTTCCTACTGCTTTCTCACTGTGACCGACTGTGCTTTTAAAATATGTTCATCTGATACCAAAATGCGTTCTCGTTGAACAACAATCATCCATATACTGTTGGCAGATCCCGTCTGAAAAATGAAATGGCAAACTTGGATCAGCAGGGTGGAGGCTCAAGATACATTGGGGGTTCAGGTAATATCCCTGCATGGAAACGGTCGACCACAGTGTGCCTATGTGTGCCAGTTACTGAGCTGCCCAGCCACAGAGGAGCTTCAGTTCTGTGATTCTTCTTCAGGTGAGACGCTGATAGAGGTCCAGCAGAGGCTGTTGAAGGAGAGGGAGATGAAGATTCGCTCTGCGCTTGAGCGGCTACGGAAAAAGAGGCACCTACTGCGATCACAGCGTCAACACAAAGACTTCCCCATCGTCTCTGTCATGGGCTATACCAACTGTGGTGAGAGGCCGGAAGCAGATGACACTTGATTCAATGTGACAGTGCTGGAACATTTCTGATATTATGTGATAATATATTAGTCTTAAGTTTGATGGCATTGAGCACACTCTCATTATTTCCCCACTGTCTGTCCAGGAAAGACCACTCTAATTAAAGCATTGACTGGTGATAGTGGTCTCCAGCCCAGAAACCAACTTTTCGCCACCCTGGACGTCACCGTCCACGCTGGCCAGTTGCCCAGCCACATGACTGTACTGTACGTGGACACCATCGGCTTCCTGTCCCAGCTGCCCCACCAGCTCATCGACTCCTTCTCTGCCACCCTGGAAGATGTCAAACACTCTGTATGTACTTCATGCTAGGTGTTTCAATAGTTCTTTGGCTATTCACACAGAAAACGTTCCCATGTAATTGTAGAGTATTTGGCTCATGGATCATCTTCAGCTGTTGTGTAACTGATTTTCAAAAAGAGGATGTCTTGACCCAGTGCTCGTCTTCCCCTTATTTCCAGGACCTGTTAATTCACGTCCGAGACATCAGTCATCCAGAGACGGTGAATCAGAAGGTGAATGTGCTAAATGTCCTGAAGAACCTGCAGATCCCTGACAAGCTGATGAGCTCCATGATAGAGGTCCACAATAAAGTTGACCTAACTGACAAGTAAGAGCGAACATCCTATTCATACAAGCGCCGTCATTTTATTTACCTGCTCTATTACGTGTAAAGAAAATGCTATTGAGGTGAATCAGTGCTTGGTTTAGTCGTGAGAGGAATTGAATTGTCAGATAATTTTATGATGCTTTTTCTGTTGTCCCTCTTAAGCTATCAATCTTCAGAGCCCAACGCACTGCCCATATCTGCCTTGAAAGGACACGGCCTAGATGAGCTGAAGAAAGTGGTTGAAGAGGAGATTGTAAAGTCTACAGGAAAACAAATTTTAAACCTCAAAGTTAACCTCAGCACTTCCCAGTTAAGGTGAGATTACGTACTGTAGCTGAGCAATAGTCACTGTCACCATGGTATTGTTCCGAATAAGAAAGCATTCCTATTAAGTGTGTGTGTGTGTGTGTGTTTCTGTGTTTGTGTGTGTGCATGTTTGCATCCTTGCTCATTCACTCATCCACAGTTGGCTGTACAAGGAGGCCACAGTTCAGGATGTGCATGTGATTGCAGACGAAGGCTCAGCTGTTGTCAAGGTTATCATCAGCGCCGCTGCTTATGGACGCTACAAGAAACGGTTCATAGGCAGATAGCAGTGGACCGGGTGGGGAGCGTTCCTCTCTACTGCATGTCAGAATGTCTGAAGTAAGTTACTGGTGCCATTTGGACCAAGAGACTGGAACCTGTACCGTACCTCTTTCTAACATCCACATCCATTTTGTTGGCTTGGTTACTGATGAACAACAAACAGCATAATAAAACAAAACTGTGTGTGTGTATTTGAAAATTGTGTAAACAATCAATGAACTATTATTCATTGTATATTGTAACTATTGTAACTGTATCCTGCAGTAACACAACTATGCAGTTCACTTACTGGTGAAAAAACACTTCTTTTACTCAATGTAAGAAGTATAAAAACGAATCTCTATAAAGGCAGATATTCCACACAAAAATTGTACATATTTCTTATGTAGATAATAATTCATTTCAATTGATAGAAATATGGAAAAGAGGGAATGAGGTATACAGTGGCTATTTAGGAATTTGTTCATATAGTATAAAATTCACAATGTTATAGCAGCTATAATAGCTGATAATGCTTTTATATCTAATTGGTTGTGTTCTATAGAAGTTTTTGGTTCAGAGCAATGACCAGTGGGCAGAATGGGACCGGCCCCACAAAGTCTCCTGCAATGATGTTGAGGCTGCTGGAGTCCGACCCAGGTTTCTGGTTCTCCAGCCATTTCTGGAAACACTCCCAGTTACTCAGGGTCAGCTTCCGCAGGGATTGCTTCGGGTGAATGGCAATGTGACGCCTATCAGCTGTCAGGTTTAGACCAGAGACAAAAAACCCCTCTGGAAAAAAGACATAGATTAGTAAATAGTATGTTCCTGAAAACACACTGGTACCGTTGCTATCAAAAATCTAATAAGAGATCAGGTCAGAACGGCACAGTTACTCCTGATCTTCCTTCGTAGGCTGAAAACGAATCTCTTCAAGATGTATCTCATGTCACCCTCTCTTCACTGAATCATCTCCTTCAATCATCACCTCTACTATCACTATCTATCACTCCTTAGCACTTGTCTCTTATGTGATCATCCTACAGTCAAAGGAATATTGTCAGGACAATGCTTAATGCTAAAATAAAGACATCTGGGCCAAACAAATTGAAACTCACCTGGACGCCCCATGTCTTTTTGCCAGTCTAGGTAACTGATCACTCCTTGTGCGGTGGGCTGGTTGGCCCACCAGTAAGGGATGGCTGGCCATAGCTCCTCATGTCTACCTGCAGCTTGGTCATCATACGACAGCAGGACCTGGTGACCAGACGCCCACAGACTCCGCAAGGTCAGGACTGATTCCTGTGTGGGGCAGGTGGTATTTTGTAAGGCGTATAATTTACTGGCATTGTGTCATTTTTATAACGTCCCCCTCTGGGTGTTCATGTGGAAGCAGAGGAGACAGAATTTACCCGTAACAGCTGTGCAAGGACAAAACTAACCTTCCGGGGACAGAGCTTTGAACCGAATAGCTTCTTCAGGGACAAAATGAATGATTCATGGAGTTTGTTGCTCAGTCCCTCAAAATGGCTGCAAGCTAGGATAATAATCTCCTTTGGGTGAGATTCCAGCCATATGGCAATAGACATCAGTGTTTCCTGTAACGGAGTGACATTTTCCAGAGAAGTTTAACATTGGTACATGTATGATTTATGTAAATGAAGCCCGAATTGAAGCATGTTATTAAAATAACTAATGGAGGACCTTTTACTCACCAAAACTGTTAAATGTGTGTATATTACATGTGTAAAATACAGGTAGTCGGATGAGTCATGAGGTTTGTGTGCAATGCGGAGATCGAAGTACCGTATTCCCATCGAAAGTTGCTCCACAATACTTTTATCCTGAAAGGAAAGGAGGAGCGATTCATAATACATCACAGCAAAGAACCATAGTAATCCTATAAGATTTGGTTTTGGTTTATTTATTCACACACATATATGCAGATACAGAAATTATAATATTATTGTACACACAATAATCAAACTATATCTACAGTACGACTATGTCATATTAATAGTTGGCTTAAGCATCTCCACATTCAGCTCAGTTCAGATCTCCATAAATGAAAATACTTACTCTCTCTCTCATTCCTACTTCTCTCTCTCCATCCTACTTTCTCTTTCTTTCCATCCCTACTTTCTCTCTCTCATTCCTACTTCTCTCTCTCATCCTACTTTCTTCCTCCTCCATCCCTACTTCCTCTCTCTATCCCTGCTTTTCCTCTCCTCCATCCCTACTTTCTCTCCATCACTACTATCCCTACTTTCTCTCTCTATCCCTACCTTCTCTCTCCATCCCTACTTTCTCTCCTCCATCCCTACTTTCTGTGGTTTGTGTGTTGTTTTTTGGTTCA
>OMLI01036627.1:5427-20864 GCA_900302605.1 Rondeletia loricata
CTTTGGCTCGAGAAGCACACTCGTTTTGATAACGGGGTTATAAAATAGACAAATGTTTGGCCACAGGAGGGCCAAATCAAATCAATAAATCAATAAATCATTGAACTTGATGTCTGCAGCGCTGCCTGAGCGACCCGCCCCCTGGCGACGACTGGTAGCGAGCAGCGAGCGACCAGAGCGCCCGCTGCTGCTCATGACGCTTTTGGTGTGAGTGCAGGGTTACTTTGCAACCACATATCAATAGATTTTTATCATATACATAATGAAATCTTGTAGATGCCATGTCAACCTACTGCATCCCTGAGCGCAGGTGATGGTTGTGAGGAGAAACGGTGTATTGCTCACCTTTTGGGCAGGTGTTGCCGTCTTGGCATTATGTGGCCAAAAGCAGTGGAGTAGTTCTCAGTAGGGCAGCGTTTGGGGCTGGACTTAGCAGACAGAGGCGTGAGTAAAGTTTCTCTCTTTGCTGGAAAGAAGAGAATAATTCATCATAAATCAAAACAAATTAAAACACTTCTGCTTGAGGTATTTCATTGATCCCTGGAACCATCCGTGTTTATATTTTTATTATTCCTTCTCATTTAATTTCTTCAGTCTTTCCAGGGTAGAGGCGGCTGCAGCTAGATCCTATTATAATAAATTCCAAGTTAGTATATTTTGCGTTTCATTCACTGACTTAAGGCTATGACAAAAGGACACAATTAATTTTAATCCGCTTTCTTTCTCTCTCTCATCCTTAATCGGTCAACCTCTATGCTTTCTTCATATTAGTACTGACAAAGAAATAGAGGCTTAGGCCTATAGGTGATTGGGAAGCAGAATGGAGAAACACACTGGGTGTAGCTGGAGGTACGTTATGATGTGCTGGAGGGGGCAGGGAGGAGGATCTGTGGCCCTCTGGAGACAGACTCCTCCGAGTCCTCAGCAGATCTGCAGCTCTCTCTGGTCCTCCTTGCTCAGGGCCAGCCACTCCTCTTCCAGACTTAGCCACATCGCTGTCTGCTCCAAGCCCGACTCGGTCCTGAACAGGCTCTTTGTGTCTCCGCTCCACAAAGCCCACTGTGGTCCTCTGATTGCCAACCCCTGCATAGAGGAACCACCCATACAGACGTCACATGGTCATATCAAGTCCAATGCAATAACATTTTCAGCATTAGGACCATACTGTCATGTGTTGTACACTAAAATCCACACAAAAAGACAGAAGATTACAGGACTGCACTAACATATTAGCAAATAAGGTCTTTGATCTACTTGCAATTGTGCAACAAGAAGGACAATACTATTTTCAACTCTGTATGTCCAGTCCATTTTGCTGCAGTGCTTACGCTAATGCTTTACCACACTGCCTGTTTACCGGTCAGCATGAGTCAGCATCATCTTAAAAGCAAGGCAATAGGCTGAATGCTATGGTATACTATACACTTAACAAGCACAGTACTGAAGTACTTCATACTGGGAATACAAAGGCACAAACTGTACCAATCTAAACGATTAACAGTAGGCTGATCAAAGAACGTATTTGACAAAATGTTGATGTTGAGTGTTGTGTGACCCCCACCCTTCCCATCACCAGCACACATAAGTGAAAAGTTAGAGGAAAGATGAACATGGAGGTTTGAGCAGTAGTTGGCACCATCATGTGGGCGAGTGTGCGTCATACTGTGGGTGGTGGAGCTGTTCTTACAGGGGGCCCGGCTCTCTGTAGCCCTGGTCTCCTCCAGCTCTATCAAGGCCCTCATCACCGGCGTCAGGGGGCACGGTCCCTCTCTCCTACCTGGCTCTCGTTGGCCGACACACTGCTCTTGGGGTTGGGACTGACGCTGAGGCTGGACCTGTTCACGCTCTGGGGGAGACGAACACCTACAGAACAAAATGTCCAGTAGTCAGCAACTTTGCTTGAGGAAATATCCACGACTATGGGGGAAAAAAACCCTACCTCCAACTGCCACCCACTGAAGAGTTGTCCACAGAGCCTCCAGACCCAGTTGACTGATCATTTTGTGGACACGGTGACTTCCTGTGGCGACTTGATTGGTTAGTTTGAGGGAATGGCGATTTCCTGCCGCCATTTAGCTGGTCAGTTAACGGACATGGTGACTTCCGACGGGTGACATCTGGTTCTCTCGTGCATTTGCTGGGTGACAGCAGCAGGTCAGGATGGTGGAAAAGACTGTGGACATGTTAGGAGGAAATTTAAGATCCGGCAAGCGCTGGTCGTTACAAATATCAACAGCAACCATTATAATGATACAACAGAACTTAATGTTACGATATCCGGATATCTAAGAGCAACGGGATATCAGTACATGAAAGTTCTTATTGCTTACCCGGCCCCAGAAGGCTGTGTGTTACTGTGGGAAGCGTAACGGGACCTGGCCTGGTTCTCATGCTCCAGCTGCTTCACCTGAGACTCCAGTTTGGAGTTGACCCTGAGGGGACGGTCAAATGCAATTTAGACATTGACGCATAACAACCCAAATTGTGAGGTTTTGGTGAAACTGTTGAGTTATTTTGAGTAGTTTCTATCATGTAAAGATCGACAGAAACATATTTAAACAACATGGACATGTGTCTGTGGGATGGTGTATGTGCTAAAACGTAGCACTCCTATTGGGCTCTCTCACAACTTGCCGCTTCCTCCTTGCAATGTATTTGCTCCACTACTGACTATTGCTTTGTTCCATGCAGGTTTGTTGTGCCTAGGCCTCCATGACCCTATTGCACTCACCTTACAATATCCCTGTGTTTAAGTGCCAATTGTGCTTTCTGAACTGCATCTTTAGGGGTCAATTTCTGCCCAGTTGCTTCCTGTAATGTCCAGTGTTCATTTTCATTTAGCCAATTGTCAATTTAGCCTATTAGTCACAGAGGGCTGTGTGGCACCAAATGCATTTTCCATGTCTAGAAATACAACAAAGAGATCTAACTTCTGATGTTTTGCCAATTGAATTTGCATTTTACACCCCTTTCCGTTTTGATGGTTTAACATCCGTTTGGTGTTCTGGCTCTTCGACTGCTGGGATACCTGGAGGAAACCTCACCTCTCTGTGCCTTTCCCAATCTGTGTGTCTTTTCTGGGTGGTTTTCTAACTCCTGTTACTGTTTCAGACTGCTGCTCTTCTCCTTGGTCAAGAGGGATTTGGCATGCCCTTTCTTTTTCGTTTGTTCCTAAGATTCTCTGACCTGCTCAATGCTATCAATCTATTCTTCAAGTTAACTTGTAGGTTGTAGTACCTTCTTTCTCATTATCTGCAGCCTTTCTCCACTGCTTTTTAACCTTCACCCTCCACTGCACTAGTTGTTCAATTTCTTGCTCGTCTAGACTTCTTTGGTTCTTCCTTCTCTCTTTTTTCATTAATGCCAAACCTTTCTACTCTTTAGTCATAGATAATTTCCCCCTTTTTATTGAGTTTAATGTCAACTGTTCCTTTTAGCCTGTCTAGAGCTATTTTCAAATCAGTGTTAATGGATTCCAATTCCCTCTTTTCAATAGTCCTAGGCCATTTACCTCTAGGTCTCTGCCCGCTGATCTTTTCCTTCCTTGGCTGCCTGACCTACCTGCCCTCCAGATCTTTGTTTCAGTGCTAAGGCCCCCCAGTGGCACTGCTATTGATGCCCTGCAAGCTATAGTTGTCTATCTGTCACTGGATTTCACTCGATTGGCTTGACAGACTTCCCTAGGAGTATTGATCAATGCGGAGTCCATGCACTCCCTCTATCTATCAATGCTATTATCGGTTTTCAACACCATAGAGACCATAATTACGCTCTATGGTATAATCCTCTGTTCTCTGTCTCCCTACTGTCTAACACTCTCCACTGAAGCTCTTTAACAAATTGTTGGAGCCGGCCAGGGACAATTTGATGGCGTTTGATAGTGATAGGGCTGAAGCCAATACCCAGGCTATGGCTATGGCCGTCACATCTCTGCTATAAGCTCTTGTTGCAAATACAATAACTCGGAAGGACAAAACAGTTTATAGGCCGTTGTTGAACACAGTCAAACTGTTCCCTCGGCGATAGCCTGATTATTGTTTTCAGCCCTAACACTATGAAGGTGTACATAAAACCATGGCCTTGGATTTGGGTCTTAAACCAAAGTTAACAAGGAAGAACCAGCCACTTAGTTTAAACAATGTGCTTCATGTTCTTGTTATTTTATTTGACAGCTCAAAGTAGAGAGACAGGAAATACTGGGAGAGAGAGGGGGATGACATGCAGCAGAAGGTCCAGGGCCAGATTCAAACCCAGGACACCACAGCTACATGGCACTCGCCTTAGACCACTGAGCCACCAGGACACCCTAAACAACGTGCCTCATTGGAGTGAGGAAAATAACCATCAAAAGAGCAAACACTCAGCAAAGCCTCTGAAAGGTTGGCTTCAAATAGCAAAAATGCATATATGATATCACAGTTGGCGGTCATATTATATTACTATATATTATAATCATTATACTACACAGCTCATCTGGCTGACCATACCATTTTCTAAGGAATTTCGGGGCGCATTCAGGTCCCACTTGATTGACCTCCACCTCTCGTAATTATGACTTACTATCTCACAATTCTGAGATACTAAAACTTTCTCATAAATATGATAGTATCTCATAAATATGATAGTATCTCATAAATATGACTTACTATCTCATAATTATGAAAAAAGTTATGTGCCAGATTTTCTTTTTAACAGGTGGCGGAAATGGGCTTCCATAGATTCTCATACTGTTAAGATGATTTTATATGGACATAAGACCACACATTACATATTTACAAGGCAGTCATGGAATTACCTTGATACGAGTTTTAAGATTGCATCATAAAAATATTCGGATAGCATTTAAGACAGCATTTCAACTGCCTAAAAAACAAAACAAAACAAAAACAGTTAACTGAATTTTCTATAGTTGCATTGTCACCAGGTGCGTCGTGTTTTTAAAGCCGCCCATATGATCACTGCCTCTATGAAATCTGTTCATGTTATAGCCAAATTATTTCAAAGCCAATCGCAAGTAAATACTACTGAATTAACAGTGCATTGCCATGGAGACAGGAGGAAGCTGATTTTGATGCAAGAATTGTACCACTCACTTATACGATGCATTCATGTCCTCAAATAGGCCAACACTAACCACACTGTCTTGGCTATACGTGCAATGACGCTATGATGAGCCCCTATTTACTTAAGCCTTGAAAAGGTTGTTAAGGTTGGTCAAAAAATACAAGGCATAGGCTACATTTAAGAATTTCTTGTATAAAATGAGTCCTTTGTCGTAACTTGTTTATTAGTCTATTAGGTAAATGTGTTAAATCCATCAGAGGAAGCAGACCGAAACAATGGAGTTCTTTAAAGCATTGTTAAATGTTTGCGATTCACATGCTATTGTGAGTTTTGTCATGACAGACATCAGACATGTTTTCTGAAGCCTTGTTTGTTCATTTAACTGTATGAACGCTGTAGGTTTAGTCATACACACCTGCCCAAATGTTCATGCTTGTAGCCTATATAGTTTGAAACTCTTTAAACTAGTCCTGTGTTTGTAAAACGTTTTCTGTTCTCTGTCCTTAATCAAGAGAGCTGAAGAAGACTTCGCCTTTCTTCATGATTTAGTGACATTCACCTACAGCCTAGTTAACATTTCAAACAACACGGAAAACAACATGACATTGCCCCTTTGCATTGTGTTCAGACTCTCCTTTGGCTTTAAAGACAACCAATCCACCCACCTCTTTAGTTCAGATATCTGCTCATTGGCATCGACAAGCTTGTTCTCTGTTGACACCAGGTTGTCCTGTTGACACAACATTTTTATTAATTCCATGAGGCTGGGACAGATAGTGCAAAATGAAAATGTATTTTGTCTTTCACAGCTGGAAATAACCATACATTCCAATGATAATCAAATAATCAACCATCCAAGCAAAATGAAATATATAAAATCCAGCAAGAGAACAATTACCTTCACTTGCTCGTGTTCTTTCCTCAGAGAGTCATACCCTCCAAGCAGCTGAGGAAGCAGAACAACAAAGAGATCTCAATCACGAAGGCCAACATTAGCCTAGTGGTGACAACACGAACAACATTTAGCACTTCTGCTTAGAAAAAGGATTTAAAACAAAGTGCAGTTTAGTATCAGGGTTCCAGTGAAGAGGACAAGTTTAGAGGTGAGTGATCAGATGATTTTCAAGCGTTACTCTCTATATCTTATATTCTCAGTAAAGAGTCTGCTCCCCATCCCACAGCCCACCGAGACTCACATCCTGTAGCATCTTGTGCTCCCGCTCCCTCCTGGCCTCCTTCTCATCTGCTTCCTTGCAGGCTTTCTGCGCTGCCTCCTCTAGCTGCCGCACACGGGTCTCCAAGCGTGCTGCCAAGGCGTCCTTCTCTTTGCCTGAACGCTTGCTTTCCTCCAGTCGCTGCTGCAAGGTTTTCACAGTGGCGCCCGCTACTGCATACCGCTCAGGCCATTCCGCCTGATAATGAAATGTCATATCAAGGTTATTTTCACAGATGTGTTTATAAAGGGAGTGCCAAAAGGATTGGCATGACAGATAAATATTGCTTGTATTCATTTTCTTAGATGTTAAAACATGTTAGAACAATGGCTGTTGTTGCAGTCAGTCTACCCAATTTCAGAATAGCACATGTATGGCAATAAATTAACTTATACAGTATATTAAAATGTATCTAATGCCAATTTTGTTTAGGATGTCTGAAATAGTATTTTACATTTCAATTGATTTCAGTTGTAGGATGGACTGTAGGGAGCACATTGATGATTTTATCACTCTGTCCTAAAGTACCTGCAGAGCAGTAAGCTTTTACAATATATTGAATTTGAAAATGTATTAGACAAATATGTATCCAACATAATGTCCCTTACCATGTCAGGATGTTCCTAATAAGTCAGAGCTTACATCACCTTACTCTTTCCAAGTTTATATGTACTGGATACTGAGGCTATACTTTAAAAAATAATTGTCTCTTCCAGTTAATGCCCTATCTGGGTCAAGTTCTATTTTTCTTACTGTCTGTTTGAACCTGTTAAGAGTATCAAAGTGTGTTATTATTAATATTATTACTACTACTTATTTTATTCTTCTTTTTTTTCTCCCCTTTCCCCCAATTCCCCATCAAGAGGGATTCTGCCTCTTGCCAGGCCGTCACTGTAAATAAGAATTTGTTCTTAATTGACTTGCCCGGTTAAATAAAGGTTAAATTAAAAAAATAAAAGTAGCGTGAAAGGAACGGGAGGAATGATACCAGTTGTTTCTCCAGTGAGATGTTTTTGGCTTCCAGTTCTTGGATACCACTGGTGGCTTCGGCCAGCGCTCTCTCTAGATGCCTGCACCTGTAGATGAACAAAAACTGTAGCGTTGGGTGATAGACAAAATAAACTGACTTGTGTAAAGAAAAACAAATGCTTCAAAACCTGCACTATAATGTAAATGCACACACACACACACACACGCACGCACACACACACACACACACACACACACACACACACACACCTCTCTCTGAGGGCCTGGTTGCTCTTCTCCAAGTCCTGGGGCAGATCTCCGAGGTTGAGCTTGTCTCGTAGGACTTGGATCTCAGACTCATAATAGGCTTTCAGATCAGCCACATGTCTGGAGTGCTTCTCTCTCAGGTTCTGCCTTAGTCTGAGGAGAACAGGGGGGGGAAAAGAAAAAGGACAGATGGATGGAACTTGATCAGAGAGGATGATGTGTGTGGATGAGAAACCTTGTGACAAAACCTCCACAGAGTAGACACACAAATAGCTACCATAGAGAAAGACGATGTACTGCAGCAATGCATACTAAACAGGGACTACACAACACTGAATAAATGAGGCTAACTATGTTACACTCACAGAGAGAGGACAACAGGGTCTTCTAATGATGAAGCTCTCTCTGCGCGTGGACTGACTGCGGGCACCGGTGAGGCACCAGAGGCTGGACACAGCTTCAGGGTGCTGGTGTGGGTGTGACTGCCCTCCTCCTCACTGGCTAAAGGGGCACTGGCTCTGCGTTGCTGGCTGGTTGTGAGGGAGCAGGGCTGGGTCTTATCCTGGGAGGTAGAGAGGACTGCCTGGGATGGGTTTCCCCAGGCGCTTCGCACCTTACTAGGGGAAGGGGCAGTGGCTGAAACGCTGGAGGTATTGGAGGTACGGTCTGCATCTCCCGTGTTGGCACTGCACTCGACTACGCTGTCAGGCGTGACGGCGGGGGTCCCTACTCTGGGGTACAGGTGGGGCTGGGTGGGGAAAGACAGGCTGCTGAAGTGGGAGGGCGAAGTGACGCCGGAGGTATGGTCTGACTGGCGCACGTGAACTGCTGGGTCCAAGGTAAACACCTGAAGCACAAAAAGGGAGAGTATGGGTTCGAAGCTCAACCAAGGATTAAAGAGAGACCATTATTGTGTGTGTGTCATGTGCCATACCTGTGGTGACAAAGGACTGGATGTAAGGGAGCCTTCCCAGTCCGTGCGTTTAGAGTCTGTTTTCTGCTTGTTCTGATAGATCTCTCTCAGAGACAGCAGAGGCTCCTGAGGTGGACTCTACGGGGGATAGAGACAGGATATCTAAATTAACAGACCACCGGCCAAGTCCTGGTAGTTTCTGACTGTAGCTGGTAAGTTACTCTACCAGACACTTAGGCTGGTTTATATGTCCTTTCCTATTCTAAAAAACATATTTCGCTGGTAAAAGAGTTAAAGTGGGTGGTGGATTTTGGAATCCATCAGCCACTGTGGCAGGTGTACGTAACAGTTAAGTTTCCTGCCCTGCATGACATGGTCAGACACATTCACTACTAATGAGGCAGATGTGATGGTCCAAATACCCATAAAATATCTCTTTCATCAGACAATTTGTAGGTGTCCCACTCGCACTGAACTATTTTAACCTACCAGACTCATGGATGCCTCTTGCAGAAGAAGGTAGGCGCCACTGTCAAAGCTGTCCGGTAAGGGGCGATACAGATCGGCCTCATTCAGACGCCAATATGTCAGGCCTAAGACAGGGAGAAGAGCGGAAATCTGACGTAAGTATTCTTCTACTTGACTTGACACTTTTCTATAACCGTTTGAAGATAAACGTATTCAAGATCCAGCATGGTGAAGTCTCTTATCAAGCATGTTTACTGAGATGCCATTGGTGCATAGACACAGATGCAAATACTCTTCATATGTTCAGTCCGATGACAGCCTGTGTGTGTGTGTGTGTGTGTGTGTGTGTGTGTGTGTGTGTGTGTGTGTGTGTGTGTGTGTGAGTGAGAGAGAGCCCGTCAGTCAATGATGCGTTGAAAATACGTCTAGCATAGCAACTTCTTTAGAAATCCATAGGGCTGCCAATGTAGTAATCATCCTGTTTATGTACATTTGTGAAATTAATTCTCACTCTGGTGCGTGTCTGACAGGAATGTGCTTAGGTGTACAAATGGGATGAAATAAATTATGGGATATAGGAAATGATTCCTCCCTTATACTGGACCGGACTACATCCCCCCTGTACACTGATGTGCCATATAGTGGAATAATATTGTTCAAAACAAAAATGCAAATGTGCCTATTTGGCATTTTTTGGTCTCAAACCAATTAATCAAGTATAACCAGCAAACGTGGACAAAGTCATGTGCAAACGTTGAGAAAATAAAGTCTCACACACACACAAGTACCTTACAAGGAATTCACATCACACACGCAAACCATTCAATGTTTTCAGAATAGAGTCCCACTGTGGTACAACAGTACAACGCCACCTTACGGTCACCGGTGGTAATTGCAATAGTCCTTGTCCATCTTCACAAGTCATATTAGGAACAGTAATATCCTATATTCTTTATTTTACCAAAGTTATATTGTCAGTGTTTTCATATCGCCCAAGCCTTGTCGGTCTGTGTTTGTTTTTGAGTCAGTGTATTGTTACCTGATGCCTCAGACACCAAGCTGTCACTCCTCCTCAGGGGAAATGAGTTGGAGGAGGGCCCAGCCGGTCGATGCTGAAACCCAATAGAGATGAGTGGATGAGACTCAAGGGCAGGAGTGTAATCAGGACAACCACAACAGACATATGCAAGGGATATAAACAAACACTACAGATGCAGGGCAGTGATAAAGATAAAGAGTGATTTATTTTCTTATTACCAACGCAACATCTTATCTCTGCCAAATGGAGTTCTACCTGGTCCTGGGAGTCTGTGCACTCCAGGGGGCTGTGTCTGGGGGTTTCCCTGTGGCTGAGCGGCAGCTCCTGGTACTCGGGGACCGGGGACGAAGCGTGTCCTGCCTTGACCTTCTTGGGCCTACGTTTCTGCCTCTGGGCCCAGGAGGTCAAATGCTGGTTGGTGCTGCCAACAGGACAGGTCAAGGTAAGAAGGAATATCATTCCCCAGTCAAAATGTAGACTGAATCATAAAAAAAAACATTCAGTTGTGGTTATGACTGGCAATGGTCTTATGAACAACTCCAATACCTACCCAGAGGTTCTCTGCTGGCAGGGCAATGGGCAGGGTGCCTCCACTCCAGGAGTCATCTCATTAGATAAAGTCTGTTGGCACCCAGTCACAGTTGTCTCTGTGTTTTCCCGGAGGTTAGAGGACCACTGATGCTTCTCCTTCCCTTGGCTAGCCTCCTCCATTTCCCCTGGAGATCCAGTAGGTCCCACGCCTGTTTCCCAGGCAGACAGAGTCCCGTAGCCGCTGCTCAGCACGGTGGTTGCCCGCTCCTCAATGGTCTCCCCTGGGTTGACCATCTCTGATCTATGCGGAGGTGAAGGGGAGCTAAAAGGGGTATGGGCAGGGGCTGCCAGGCTGTAATTCTCACTGGGAAGATTTTTGGGGCTTATGCAGTCATTGGAGATGAAGGGCAAAATATAGTTCTTAGTGGTGGTGGTAGTGGTGACACAGGTTGGAGAGAACACTGTGTGTGGATGGCCACTGCTCTGGCGGTTCTGGAGTTGGACCAGGGCTTTAATTTCATCCTGAATCAACTGAAAAACAAACATGCCACTGTCTCATTGTACACATGAATATTGTAAACCAACTCACATGATAAGACATGACTAAATGCAGGCTCACCTGTATTTGGCACTGGTATTGTTCTTGTTGAGCAAGTATTTGCTCTTGGTATTGCTTCTCAACCAGCTGAAACAGATGCAACCATCGCCCCTGTTGGAGAAAAAAAAACGTTTTGGCCTACATTTCAAATGATCTCCACCGCAGTATACATGCAGCTACATAATAAGTACTTAAATTACTTAATTTGTGTGTGTGTGTGTGGGCGCGCGCGAGTGTGTTTATGCACATGCGTGTATGTCCTGTTGTCAGTTGTGATCCACATAAAAACCAAAAGTGACAGCTCAGAAATGAGGCTGCCAGCTGCCAAATGCAACACATACGAACAATTGCCACAGCAGCTAACCCCAACATAACCTTCGATGTCACAAGCATACAATCTCACATACTTCTGGCTATGACACTTTCTCACCTCACAGTCCTTCCAGATCTCTGGGTCTGTCTCTCCACTGCTCTGGATCTCCTGCACCAGGGCCCTAAGGGTCTCCAGGGAGCTTGGGTTGATAAAGGGGAGGTTTTTCCCTTGCTCAAATGCTTCATCTGTGCTCAGACACAGACTCCTACAAGATAGTCATATACTGCATAATATACAACAGTATACATGGTTCTCAGATTAAACATCAGATGAAGAAATAGCAGCACAGTATTCTGGGTTAAAATATTTTAACACAAGGAGAAATGTAATTAGAAAAAACAATAGGAGACACCAGAATGGCACAGGGTTAAGGCAGCACAGCCAAAGATGGCAGATTATGATGGAGACACATAAAAGTCCTTGAAGGCATGTTCGCATTTGCAAAAGTCTGGATATCACCATAATAATGTCTATTCTTCCATGTCTATGCTCAATATTCAGGACACAGCAGCATGAAAAAAACTTTATTTGCAAGGTTCAAGTAACATCTCTGGGCCTAATTTGAAAACAAACCAAAACCAGACTGGGCACTCCTTCATAGTGTATCTCCCATGATTCATTAGCTGTGTCTATTGGCAATTAATGCAAAATGTTACAATATATTCCAGTGGTATTAAAGTTAACTCTAATCCTTTGGATCTCTTTCCTTTGAAGGATCACTGTTGCAGCTTTCTGGATTTTCTTCTGAATTTCCACTGAATTACCTTCTAAGAACAGATGGGTCTATCGTGCAAACAGGGACTACTCTCTAAATTGTATATACTCTGTGCTCACGGCTACAGCACCTCATCTTGTTGCATGCTGGTGTGATGTCCACGGGCCTGCTCTCCACACTGCCTCCTGTTGTCGGGGAGGTTCGGGTGTGTCTGTCCTCTGGCACAGCCAGCCCCGAGGCCGATGTCCCCTCAGAGGACACCAATGAGGTCTCGCTCTCCTTACCCCCATCCCCATCAGCGCTGACATGGCAATGGCCCGAGCTGGACACGTCCTCAGAGATACTGTCATCTGTGGACATGGTTATGGGCCCATGCGGAGGGAGTCAGTCTGACAGCTGTGAACCAAGAGATGGGAAACAAGAAGCAATCAGGCAGGGTACTGTTATGGCTCGTTATTACACTTCCTGTCCACTGACACAACCCTCTATGCTGCTGCTGTAGGTTGTCCTGTCAGGTGTGGAAACATGGACTCCAGGCAATGTTTTCTGATCTAGCATATATTTCCAACTAAATCAATCCTAAATGAAAATGTTAAAACTAAGGTGTTACGCATCAAGCAAACTTATCGACCAGCCTTATTGTCTGTCAGTGACAGCGCGCCCGTGTTTCCCGCTAACCTAAGTGTGTGAGCTTGTCTGAACTGGCTAGATCTGATTGAATAGCTAATCAACTTTCATACTTAGCAAGCAACACACAGATAGCATTAGCCATACAGTAGCTACTTCAGTCACAGTGTAAGTCAACATCACTGGTGCTGCAGTCAAACTTCCCTGTCAACTCCACGGTGCCTCGGTCAGACTAAGTTATCGAGCTAACGAGCCTAACGTTAGTTCAATTAGCGAGCTAGCTAAGTTGGCTAAGTTGCCTTATTACAGGTTTGTAAGCGGAACGCAGGCAGGCTGCCCCGCGCGGGTACGATGATAAAACGCATAGCCAACGAACGAACACCGGTTTTCTCTGAAGGCAGAGTGGCGCAGATACACCTGGTGGACAGAATAACACTTCACCTACCCGTTAACTTGTAACGCCACCTCATCCATATTTCCCTGTGTGCACTGCAGTGGTCTCTGGCTGCTGCTGTAACGTTCATAGCTAGCGTCCCTATTGGTCCGAGCGCGATCAGAAACACAGACCTCTGATTGGACGGTCGTTCTCGCGCTGTGTTTCAACTGGCTGCTCGGGGAAAGAGGCGTACACCTCTCTTTGGGAGACAGAAACGACGAGCTGACATTACAACCATTCATATTGAACTCTCTCTTACTAATACGCACGATCAGATGCAACATTCCCACTAGGGCTGGTGCTTACATGGAAACTTGGCTTGAATATTTGACATCATCACATCATGACATCATCACAACATGACATCAGATGGGACTACAAACCCCAGAGTAACTTTTCAAACTAAAGCAAGCACACAAATTTTCTTCAGAAAATCTAACCTTTTCTAGTTCAAGGTTCCTATCTTGAATTTGAGATGGATTTACATATTTTGGGCAACAACTGGTGTGTCTGAAGCTGCTGTTATGGCCCGATGTAAGCCCTGACTATGGAATGGCCTGATCATTGATGTACAATTGTTGATCTATGAGTTAACAGATCAGTTCATAAATCACTTGAATAATATAAATACCGGCTTTACCTTCACTCTAGCCCATTTTAAGTTATCGCTGACCTCTGCAAGCAGCTGTTTTGTAGAGGGTGCTGTTGTAGTCGTAGCGGTCACATCATCCACGCCCTGCTGGGCAGGAGGCAAAGTCCCTGCAGTCTTCCCCACATCCTATTTTAACTTACAGGTAGTGGTTATGATGCTACTACTTGAATAACAGCGTGTTTTATATGGGCATATAATCACATGAATCACACAAAGACAACTATATTGAAAATACAATTTATTACACCGAGTAATAAATACATACAAAGATGCAAGTAACAGCATTTTCCTTTTTATACCAAAACTAACAAGAACGAACCAATGCATTTGGCACATCGCTGTCCTTTACTCACTCGCCCATGTGTGTTGTAAGGGTCTGAAAAACAGACCAAGTTCTATCAAAAAGAGTTCTTCTCCTTCTAGTCTAGCCCTGTACAAGCCATGCAGTGTCTACAGTTAACCCATGGGCTGTCATGGGCCCATTCGCATGCATAAATCAATGTTTTAAATATGAAGTCAAAACTAAGACCCCAAAGTGGAGCATAAAAAAAACATACGATATCCTCTCATTTGTATTCCAATAATCCACACATGAGTAAAATGATCCTCCATGATACAATGATGTTGTTTTTCTAGATTTTCTTTCCATCCCTTGTTCATTTACTTCCTCCTCTCCAAGGAAATACCATCATGCAACCGTTTTTTTAATTTTTTATAATGAGACGTACACTGTTAGTTCTTTTTGCAGAGAGGAATATGTCTTCGTAGCTAGGACCTCGCGTTACGCTCCGTCTCAGCCAAGCATTCACGCACCAACCCTCTGGCATGAATTATTCCTTTAAAGAAAGAGTCAAAAGTCATATTTTTTTATTAAACAAAAATCATAACAAATGTGTAGGGAACTTAAAGCATCATTAAAGTTTGGTAGAGGTTTGGGTTGTGTAGTTACCTTGACATGATGTAACTCCAAATATTGGCGAGATATCTTCAATAGTTGCTCCGTAGATTCAAACTTGATAATCCAAAATAGTGTTTTTTCTCTCTCCCCCATACACATGCATTGCACGGTGAAACAGGTCTCAGTCACACTTCTAGCTCACAAACAAACGCGAACAAAGCGGATTCTCACAATGTATAAAAGAACAAAACACGATTCAGCGTTTTTTTCGTCTGTTTACAATGATTGGTAAAGGTACTATTTTCTTCATCCCCTATTCAGCCTTCAGGAGTGGGTGTGGACATTTGGACCAATCAGCAGGTCGTTTCTTACACGCGCAATAACATACAAACACGGTGATTCGGTCCCGGAAGCTACCAGATCATCTTCCTAATTCAAATAGTAAAATCAACAGGAAGTTGACCTTTTTATTTCCAAAAAACGCTGAATCGGGTTTTGTTATTTTATACATTGTCAGAATCCGCTTTGTTCGTGTTCGTTTGTGAGCTAGAAGTGTGACTGAGACCTGTTTCACCGTGCAATGCATGTGTATGGGGGAGAGGAAAAAACACTATTTTGGATTATCAAGTTTGAATCTACGGAGAAACTATTGAAGATATCTCGCCAATATTTG
>OMLI01036633.1:0-15204 GCA_900302605.1 Rondeletia loricata
GTTTTATCCTCGATTGTTTTTATCCATGTGTATGTTTTGTATGTACACTGTTTATTCTCAATCAAATAAAACTAAACTAAACTAAACTAAATCATCTGATATACTTTAGGGTACAAATTGAGTCAAATACAGAATGCACTTTAATATTCCAATTCCTCTTTATTAGAAATGAAATGTCAAATCTCATAACAAAAATATATATCTGTTTTTAACACATTAACAACATTAAATAATGAATATAGAGGGCTACATACCTTCAAAACAGCAGCTTAGCTTAACAGCCAACATGCAACATCCCCATCAACTGCATGTTCGCAGCATATATTAAAATAAAAAATAAAATAAAAATCGATATTAGGATTTGCAGAATCGATTCATAATCGGGAAAATTATAATCGCGATGTATTGGTGTATCGATTTTTTTGCCCAGCCCTAGTATTATGTAATTCTTCCCCCTCATAGGTGGCCAGTGAAGACTGCCTGTCCCTCTCCAGGAATCTGAGTCCAGAGACATACGTACCCAGTTTTGGTAAGTGCCCCTACTTCCCCCTCTTATATACTCACATGAAGTCCATATGAGGTGACAAGTGCAGTTGAGTGGTTGTCATGGTCAACTTTAGCTGGACTCAAAACTAGAGCAGCTTTGAATTGGATTAGCATGCTGAGTCAAAGGAGCCACCCTGCCGCACGCCACCAAAAGCCCTGAGACCAGCAGGTTGCTAGGCTGCTTGGCAGACAAGTGTCATACCAGTCTCACAAGATGCCAGTAGAATCCATTGCACCGTACCACTCATCCATTGACTAGCCCACTGGTATGTTATGGACATTAGGAATCCTCTCAGCAGTTTGTCTTTAAAAGTCTTTCAATATTTCACCTGGCATTGCTGCTCTTAAATCTGTGGAGCTGCAAATCTGTACAATTAGCCTATGTAGGTTACAAACATGGGCTTGACAGATGCTTTTTTTCTTGAGTTATTTGTCAGATGGCTTTAATGTATGTGGGCACAAGGCCAGAAATATTGTAGAAATGTGGCAACTGAGCTGTCATTTTAGTAAAAAAGATGGATTATTGACATGGGAGTCAGAGAGACACTCTGTGTCCTCTCCATGGGAGAGATTCAATAAACAGATTCAGAGCATGAGCCTTGGAGGCAGGTTCATTATGAAAGCATCAATTCAGCTTTAAAATGTCTCTGCAGCTTACACTGGTAAGATAATGTGGTATAAAGTAGACCCTAATATACGTGTTTCTTCCCCCTGCATGATTATCAATAGCGAGAGGCTCTTGCAGTTGCAGGTAACCAACTGGACTAGAGAATCAAGCCCAGCCAATGTGCAGTGTTACAGCTGCTGTAATTGTAACAAGGGTTCATGGGTTCATGGGTTCATGGTCACCCTGGCAGTGGCAGTGACTTGCCAGCAGCTGGCTCAAATTGACAAGCCCTCAGCTAGGAGCAGAGCAGTCAAGAGCAGAGGCCTAATGATGGGGAATGGCCAGACTAGGTACAGGGATTACTCTGAGAGAAAAGGAACTGTTGGCTACTTCATTATTCATCACCACATTTTTGTGTTTTCAACATAACTTCATGTCAAGATCCCCCTCTGATGAGCCGGTATATAAAACATCACTGATGTGAGATGCAGGCTACAGCCCTGATCTGGGACTTTCCTTTCTTGATCCCTTGGCTGTTTGATTTTGACTGCTTACACAGGGTTTAGTCTCACTTCCACTGCTGCTGCTATAGCTCATGTAATCTGGACACATGCTAGTGGTAATCCTTAAATCAAGATTACAACCGTAGCAGGTGTGCTGGAGAGATTTGAACTCGGGTGGCTTTTCCATACCCAATACTATTCAATGAATGTGCTTTGCTAAAGTTTTCCTATCGTGTGTAACATTACTTTGTAAATGTCCAGTGTGTGACCCCCTACATAGCCTCTGTGTACAGGAACAGCATGTGTCACAATACTAAACTTCTACCCTATGATACCACCAGGTCAAGTAGATAAAGTATAGTATATGATGCACTATATACGTAGCATCATGATACCTCAGCAGAGAACAGAGAAAAGTTATTGTAATTATTCAGTGGTTGGAGCAGTCCATAGTACAGAATCTATTCTCTCCTGTCATTATATATTTAAAAGTTGTATTAATCTTTTTTTCATATGTAATAACACAACTCTAAATGTTAATAATTGGATGGTCACAATGGCCTACAATGCCTTTGTCCAGTATATTTTGTATCATGGATATAGCAAGGGATTGTTAATGTCATACTAGGTACTATTGAAGTATTGTGCGACCCTGTTAGGTTTCTAGTGAGAATGGCAGACTATATTTTCCATCTAGGTTCTGCAGAGCCACAGAAGCCCCAGTCCTCCAGGAGGAGGGAGTCCCCTGCACGCCTCAGGAGAAGTGGAAGCCTCGACTTAGACCCCGACATCTTTAAAACCACCAACTTCTCTGACCCAGACGGTGGTAAGGAATCCTTACCATAACTATCTTCAACCTTCAGCCAGCCATGAAACATTTTTCCACCTACCTACCTTTTATTATACCCAGTGTTTGCTGGGTCCTTAAGGGCGGATATCTTGTGATTGTCTCTCACAGTGGCACCCAAGGAACGCATTCTCTCGGGGAACACCAGTGTTGAGCGCACCTTTTCCCTACCCTCTAACCCCACCACACACGGCTCCTTCCTACTGCCCTCCTACCCACTGGCTCCACTGGCTGCACTCCCAGCAGGCCTGCTCACTCCAACACTGTCCCGCCGTCAAGCAGACTCATCCCTCTCTATGTCCAACACCTGGCCCAACAAGAGAGAGAGTAGCCCTCACCAGCGAGACCCCAGCCCCTGGAGAGACACAGCAGGCAAGGGAATGGGAAGGGGCAATCTAGTAAAAGGGCATTAAATGGATATCTGCTAGTGTCAGCTATATTGAAAGATGTTGTGTGCTTTTATCTTTTTGAAAGTGAGTTTCTTTTCTCTTCTCCTTCATGTCCTAGGAGACCACATTTCTAGCAGGTGCTCTCCCAGGCCTCTTCGTGCCTCCCTGGTGAGTTCCTCCTCCACCTCATCGTTCCGCCGGGCTCTGAGCAGCACTAGGGCAACCCTCCCCGTCTCGCCAGTTCTCCCTCCAGCGGAGCGGACCCAGTCTCATAACGGCCAGAGATCCAAAGCTCCAGCCAGCCCCCAGAACCAGCAGCTAGAGAGGATCCTTGATCTGGACCTTTTGAGCATCAATCCTCAAGAGGATGAGCCTCTAGACGTGGAGGAGGTAAGCAAAACTGGCTGTTTTTTCCCCTTAGAAAGCTGGAAAATATAGGACACTGCAAGTTCCAACTTACATCCTGGACATGAGGGAATCCTGAATGTTCTGTACCCAAAACTCTGATTACTTCAGAGCAGGGAAATGAAATATGGGTTATTGCTTTCCCCCCTTAACTGCAGCAGGAGAAAAATAAGTTAGATATAGTCTGAATATCTGCAGTGAGCTATTTCAAAGTATCAGCACCAGATAGGTGAAAAGGGGTTTGATCATGTGTAAATTGCTATAGATCCAGCACTTTGACAAGAAACATGATCTGTGTTGTGATTTACGTGTCAGTTGGCAGCTGTTTTGCATTACACACAGTATGCTCCTCTCAATGCTCATGTGTGCCAATTTGTGTGTTGCTTACAGATGTTGAAGTCACTGCGCTCATTGCGCAACAGCGCTGCCAAAAAGAGAGCCAAAGTGAGCCTTAGCAGTTCGGACCCGGACCCAGACAGCCCTGACTCAGCCGTGAAGCTGGAGCTGGGCCTGGACTCACCGTCTCACACCTCCCCCATGGTCACCAGCCCAGCCAGCGAGAGTGGCGTCTCCAGTCTGTACTCACCCCCCAACTCCACCCTCAACGGCATCAAAACCAGGTAAAGGATCCACATTTTGTTTACATAGGTTTTGCACACATTGTCGTCATGGTGGCGTGTGTGTGTGTGTCTGTGTGTGTGTAGACACATTCTTGTGAACACAATGATTTGCATACTCATGAGGAAAAACTGATTTTCTTGAAACTACTAGGCTATAACCCCTTAATACTTTAAAGGTTAAATGTGTAATATTTCTGCTTTACTGAAGCATAATATGACTGGTAAATATCAGCAGGGGTTGCTGAATGGTAGTGAGTGAAACAAAGTGAACAGCTCACGGTGCACGCACTGGAGATTTCTGCATTAAAAAACTCAGGAGCGGCATTACTGGTTATGTTTAATATATCATGGGGATTATGGCAGGACATTAGGCAGTAAGTGTTATTCCCAAACCTGTGACAAGGCTAAGCAGTGATCTGATATTCATCTGGTGTTATATTCTTTATTCTTTATTTATTCTTTATTTGGATCCCCATTAGCTTCTACAAAGTGGTCGCTAATCTTCCTGGGGTCCACAAGTGTTATATGAGGATGTGTTGAGTGGTATTCCAACATCATTTCTCACTTGTCACATCTGTCAACAGTCCTGGAAACTCTGCCTCTTCAGCAGCAAAGCCTCGCATTGCAAGAGTGCCTTCTGCAAATCTGAGGTCTTCTGTGTCCATGGACTTCAGCAGCCTTCAAGGTAGAGTAAGGATTAGATGGTTTTGGCCACTGCGTTGCATGTTGTATCTTATTTATGTCTTCATTTCTTGTTTGCATTTTCTCTAGGATTGTCTCAGAGAGACAGAACCTCATCTGAGGTGGGTGTGGTTGGCCAGAGAGTCGCCTACTCCAATGGAACAATCAAAACTGAGGAGGAGAATTGGACAAGAGAGCCCTCCTCTCCCCCAGTCAAACCAGCCTGCCGCGAACCAATCAGAGCTCTGAAGCCTGCCAAAGGTCAGCCAATGGCCTGCTTGAAGCCATCGTGAACCACTGTGAATTATCAGAAAAATAGGCATGGTTAATGATAAATGTGCAAAATATTAGGACCAACTCTCCTAATATGTCAGTAGTCAATTATCCCAAGGCTTGAAAATCTTTTCATCTACATCTCATTATCAAAGTGTATGTAATTGGTGAAATCAAACAGAGAACATAGGTTTCCCCTGGATTCACCTGGTAATCATATTTTGTAAGCTCGGTGTAATTAATCGCTCGATAATCCTCTCATTTGTCCCTTAGGGTGTCCGAGCTACAGCAGCAGGAACTCTCCAGCCACAGACATGCCTGAAGGAGTGGTTGGAAGAGGTCAGTCTCTACAGCTCTTTATTCATGTTCTAGCTCAGTGCTGTGTTTTACAACAGACTGAAAGGCGAGGCTTCATACTTCCCAAGGCCCTGTGTCAGCTATAAAGGAACACAGCCAAAATCTGTTTGCAATAGGTCTCGCTTTCCAGTAATGCTCTTGCCTTATGCAAACATAGTCTCCACATCAAGTTCACAGGTCAACTGAGTTCATGTGGCTTTCATTATTGATTCGTTTATCAATCCAGAGAGTATGGTCTCCACCTCTCCAGTCATATGTTTGAGCTGTCTGCATTCGTCCCCCCGACGCTTCCTAGGTGTGTTTGGCTCTGCAGTCTTGTCCAGCTGTCCAGGCGTTGCCACGTCATTTGAGCAGTGTGATTTTGTGGCCAAGCCCCCCAGCGATCCTCCTGCAGGCCTCTACGGCCACGCTGTGTCTGGCAGTCACCTAGACAATGATGACAGCCCACGTCCAGAGGAGGTTAGTCCCAATCCTGTGTCCAGTGGTAAACTATAGAATATAAATTACCAACACCATTAACAGGATTGTCTATTGTAAAACATAGAAAGTCTCCAATTACCAAAGTGCCGCCTGGTGTGTTTTCTATTGGTGTATGTGTAGGAGAGAGTGAGGAATACAAGGTTTAGCCGGGATAAGATGCGGCTCCAGCGTCTGGATCATCCAGAGGGCCAGTTTGGTCAAGTGGACCATGCACGAGACAAGATTCGCCACCGCGTCAAACAGATGCTGTCTGAGGCACCCACAGAGGAGAATAAAGCATCTGTCAAGAAAGGCAAGAGAGTTTATTGGAAACCTTCCCTCACTATTTGTATTTTTCTTTAAAGAATCAGGAATTTATTTTAAAGTCAAAATTTTGGCTATTCACTTTTCTGTTCTTTTCATTTTGACTTTTGGATGGGAATATGCTTCTTATCCCCTCATAACACATAATACAGATCTACCTTACTCAAGTATTTACCAAATGTAAGCAATCCTTTGCAGCCTCAAAATACATTATTTGTAGGTATGGCATTCCTTGTAACTCAGACAATTAATTGCAGTAAAAAAGTGTCTTTAATTTGGGAAAAGAACATCAATTCACTATAAACAAAGCCAGTAATAAGACAATAGTCTTTGAACAGGTTGTCACCACTCTGCAGTTTTGGATTGGGCCTTTAACTGATTTGGATTTCCAAAGCAAAGGAAATGACCCAAGTGTGCAGCACACACCGTTTGCATCCAGAGACTTGAATGGATGCTCTTCTGTGTTGTAGATCTGCATCTGAACGGCAGCACGATGCCCTCCACTAAGGCAGACCCTTCCCCTGACGAGTCCCCCATCAGCCCCACCAGTCCTATCAGCCCCCCAGGACCCCAGAGCCCCATCAAGTGCTTCACTCCGCCCCACCAGCCTAGCCCCCCCACGGTGCCCCCCAACCCCAAAACCTTGCCCCGCATCAGGAGGGCCCCTAGCCTCAACAGGACCCGACCCTCACTCTCCCACAGTTCAGGTCAGTGGAGCTAACAACCTAAGACATCACCTACACGCTGCATCCAACATAAAGCCCCATCTTCTACATCTTAAACATCCAAAATATATTCCATATTCCTATGTATCTTTATCGCGATGCTCTGTTTCCCCAGCTCTCAATAGGCCTTCACACTTGGTTATGTAGCCTTGCAATCCAGCAGTACTCCATTGCATTATGAATAAACCAGTGCTTTAACAGGCCTGTGTTTATAGAGCATGTTGGTACATTAATTAGACCATCAAAGCTAACAGAGCATGGGTGAACAAGATGTTTGCTCAGGTAATGTGCCACAATGTTTGTTTTGACAACCTACTGTTAATGCTCCTCCACCCACACGCACAGAGCTTGTTTTCAGACTGATAGATATGTAACATGAAACTCTGTGTGTGTGTGTGTGTGTGTGTGTGTGTGTGTGCGTGCGTGTGCGTGTGCGTGTGTGCGGTGGGGGCCATCCAGATGAGTTGTCCCCTGGTACTCTCAGTCAGAAGAGAGATCCGTCAGAGCCTCCAGAGCTCCGTCCTTTTTCCAAACCCGACCTGGCACTGACGCAGAGCTTCAAACTTCTCAGCTCAGAAGACTGGTGAGTGCAGTCACACATTATCTGGGCCACACTACTTCAGAGGAGAACGCACTGAACAGTTATAGTTATTAATGGTTTTGATCCATCATACTGGTAACTCAAGTCCAGGGTTCCCACGCAAAATGGGAAATTAACTTGATAATTTCCAGGTTGGGAAAAGACCGTGCCAATACACAGTGACCTCCCATTTATATAGTTGTAAATTAGTCATTTCATATATTGTGATATTTGATGTTTTGAAACAGAATCTTTGGCCATAAATTCATAAATGTTAGTAGTTAAACAGACATCATATTGAACACCAACCAAAATCTTCAAATTCAGAAAAGAAATTGAAGTAGAAAACAAATGGCATTTTAAAATGTAACCCTGCGAGTCTAGCTGTCTGTCAGCTGTGCCATTTTTGAATGCAGGGAGAAGAAGATCGAGGGTCTGACCTTCCTGCGTTGTCTGACCCAGTACCACACGGACACAGTCCACAGCAGGCTGCATGATGTCTGCCTGTCTCTCATTCAAGAGGTAGCACATCTCACAGTGTCACACTCCCTCATCCTACTGACCATCTGACCTCAGCTACATCAATTACTTCTTTGAACTGCATCTCTCTTGGTTGATCTCTTGATATCTGACTTTGCCATAGTATTGCTGCTGCAATAAAGTTAATCTTATGCAGGTGAAGAACCTGCGGTCTGGCGTCTCGAGGGTTGCGGTGTGTACGCTGGGCGACCTGTACAGCCACCTGCAGAAGGCAATGGACCAGGAGCTGGAGGGGACAGCCAAGGCCCTGCTGCAGAAGGCCGGGGAGAGCAACGCCTTCATCAGGCAGGACGTGGATGCAGCACTGGACTGCATGGTGCAGCACTGCACCCCCACTCGCAGCATCAGTGCCCTACTTACTGGGGGACTCAGGTCAGGGTGCATGCTTACATACACACACAAGAAAGTGTTGTTTAACCAGAATTACAATTAACATTATTTAATTGATACATTTAATTGCATAACTGCACATTTCTTGCTCACCAAATGAATCACCTTTTTTAACCATTTATTGCCGAACTGGTTTTAGTCATCTGAGCGCAGTGGTGAGGAAATGCACAGGCCAGCACCTGGCCAATCTGGTAGAGAAGGTTGGCGCTGCCCGCATCCTGTCTGGAGGGAAAGATCTCACCGACAGAATCCTCCCCGCCATCACCAAGCTGGCACAAGACTCCTCACAGGAAGCTAGGTATGTAGAGAGTGGCTTTGTGTCGCTCCAAATCATTGTTATCAGTATTACTGTCTGAGTTCTCATCATTATACTGGTTCGATCTATAGGTACTTTGGGCGGCGGATGCTGCTGTTCCTGTCATCCCACCATGACTTTGACAAGATCCTGGAGAAATACATCCCCGCCAAAGACCTGCCGACTGTCAGAGACACTGTCTTCACTCTCCAGACTAAGGTACAATGTTTGTTTGTGTACTTGTATATGTCCTTTGATATCAGGATTCAAACCCTGCCAACGTACAAACAATGCAAAAACTGTTATTACATGGGGGTTGTGTGTGTTTTAGGGTCTTGGTGAGATGTCCCAGGACACTCCGTCAGCCAGGGGCAGACGTTCCCTCCCGGGCAGTGGCACCGTCAGGGCCTCGTCTCTCACCAGAGAGCCACTCAACCAGACCAACAGGTGGGTATCCACATCCACCAGAACACCAGAGTTGCCTGTAAACATCACACTAGATTCAGTCTCTTTGCATGATGCCGTCAACTCCCTCTGTATAAGCCTCCGATTAAATAGCTGTTGTGGTTTGTGCACAAAGGTGTAGTTTGCATATATTGTATAGTACACACGTTATTCATAATTTGCCCACAGGTTTATAAAGGTATAGTATTTGATGTATTTTGCAACATCTACAGGGAATCCCATAGCCAGTACAGCTGCAGATCTCAGGTACACAGTATTGCAGACAAGACCGAATACATCAAGCAGATCTCAGCTCTGTTGAGTTCAAAGGACTTCAGAGAGCGGATCAAGGGAATCGACCAGCTAGTGACTGACTGCCAGCACAACCCCAAGATGGTCATCAGTAGCATATTCCCGGTTAGTAACTACTAGCAGTTTTTAAAATATATTTTTTCTATTCATACCAATATTCCTTTGCCATGTACCTGACTATAGCTAGTCCCTTAATTACTATACACGTCTGTTTAGACAAGAGAGCACCACCGAACTGTCTCTCTTTTACCTCCGCCCTTTCTTTGTTCCTCTCCCTCCTCTCCTTCTGTTAGGTGTTTGATGCCTTCAAGGCCAGGCTGCAGGAATCCAACGGCAAGGTCAACCTGTATGCCCTGGAGTCTCTGCAGAAAATCACCAAATTGATGAAGGACAACCTGTCCCAGGTGGTCAACATCCTGGTCCCGGCTATTGTGGACAATCACCTCAACTCCAAGAACAACGCCATCTACTCCGCTGCTATTGGAGCCATTAACGCACTTATCCTAAATCTTGGTACTCATCTCAGGCATTTACATCCAAATATCTCTTTTATAGCTTAAATTTGAGGTTTAGTCAGAGTTTGAGAGATGGAAATGGTAAGTTTATATTTGACCATGTCATTTTCTGTGACAGATAACGTACTCCTCCTCCAGCCTTTCTGCACCAAGGCCCAGTTCCTAAGTGGCAAAGCTAAGGTGGATCTTATCGAAAAGGTTGCAGGTATGTCTGCTGCAGTAATTCTGTCCCATATGGCACCACGTTGAACACTATGGTCAAGCAGTTATGGCCTCAGCCTTTGTTGAACTGGTTATTGTATGTCTGACCACTTCCTCTCGCTTCCTGTTTTTTTTATATCCAGAACTTGTGACGGAGCTCTACCCTCGCAAGCCCCAGATGGTGGAGCAAAAAGTGCTGCCTTTGCTGTGGCACCTCCTGGGCACCTCTAGCCACAGCGGCACTATTCACGGCCGGGGCGGCAGCGTGCGGGGGGCCACCGCCAACCTGTGCCAAGCCCTTCATGCTCAGATGGGGCCCAGTCTGGCCGAGTGTGCCGCCTCCCAGTCTGCCAATGTCCACAAGGGCCTCAACGAGGTCCTGAGGACCTTGTCCTACCCATGAGGAGTAAAGACAAAATCCAAACGAAACCAAACGCTGGAAGAAAAGAACACTAACACTGACCTTACTTGAAGACAGAGATGTTCTACATTTCTAATAGTGCCTGCACTTTTATATCATTAAAGAGAAAGTCCTTAAAGAATTAGGAGCTCTTAACTCAATCCTTCCTCTGGTACAGAAGCATGGGTGGACTTTCAACACATTGACATCAGGTCTCACACATACTCAACACCCTGCTCTCTTTGCACTTTGAAAAGGTAGCTCATTATCATGATGGACATCATGAGTTTTACGTTGTACCGTCCTATGATTGTCATTGCTGTTTTTTGTTTTAAGAATCTAAACGTATGTACTGTAGATAAATCAGAGACACTATTGCAGAATGCACAAAAAGAAGAGGAAGCAAGGGACCTGAAAGGTGTATATTTTTGCTGTTTCATCCAATGTGATGTGATATTTTTAAGATGTGTCTTACATAGTTGTTTTGGAGATTTGTGAGTTGAGATTAACAAGGATATTACAAAATACTTTTGTACAGCTCAAATGTGTAATTGCACAGTATTAGCCTAATCTGTAATCGTATGCTGTATGATGTTACAGTATAATTTATCTATCGTTTAATGTTATGGTTTTAAAGTCCTATTGTATGAAATATGTTAATGATGTGCTGAGGTGGTACTTTTTCTGCATGACCAAAATTTACCGACGGGATCAAAGTTAATGTTTATATTTTTGTTAAGGAGATATCTATGTACACTGATGCCTAAATCAAGGTTGGGTTCGAACAAATTTTCCCGGTATGACATGGAAAGGATTTAGCTTTACACCAATGGTTGATTCAGAAACAGTGCAGCCCACGATCTGTGATTCTGTCTCGGTATAGTGCCAGTCTGAAAGTAGCCTTTTCACTCTTCTATTGTTAAATTATATTGAACTTGTTTGTGAACAAGTGGAGAGACAGATTGATATATATAAATAAAGTGTTTTATTTCTGTAAAAAAAATAGCCTCCTGTTGCCTCGTTACTTGCGTCAGCGAGGCGCACAAGTAGGGTGTTCAGTGCCGTCTGTATCTATGTGGGTATGTATGTTCACGCCATAACTCGAAAACAAATAACCCTATGATGTTCATACTTGGTACATATATTCTGCCCAAGGTACCCTGGAGCTGATTAGATTTTGAGGTCCAAAGGTCAAGGTCATGGGTGTCGGCTATAAGGCGCAAGTTGGCACCTCGCCCGAGTGCAGTCGAGTTCAAATGTCGATGGGATTGGATGTGGGGTCGAGTGTTTTGACCACAACTATTTCATAAAGAAGGCCCACACATATTCTCTCTGTGCTTCCCTGTCATTGGACAAATGACTTGTGGTTAGCCTCATGACCACATTCACACACCAAAGCTGTAAATAAACATCAAAGATGGATTAAGTCACAAACAGTGGAGTACGAAAATATAAGTCTGCAACTTGCTGTCTTTTCCACAGTTTAATGTGGAATGTGTTTAATGTATATCTTAAAATGTCACATCGTCCGCGGACTACCTCCGTAAAATGTCTAATCTTGATAAAATAGCTCGACATTCAGCAAAACTGCATGGTCATCACTGATTACAACTACACTTTCTTTTGATCAGTGTGTCTTTTCAAGATGAAAAGTGAAGTTAAACACAAAGAAACACACATTGCATGATTTTAAGGTTCATAATTTGCTTTTACTTCCGGGTACAGTTACTGAATACACAAAAGGAGATTCGATTGTGTCTAATTCATACGGCATGATCTATCCAAATCTAACAGTAAAGAGTGTAAGGAAAGCGTCAGTCTTGAGGTGAATTATCCTGGAAAATCTGTGGATCTTTGAGAGTAACCAGTGTCAGAAATGTACCATGTCATTGTAGAGACTACGCAGGCCCAGGCCTTACGAAGAAAGAGGTAGGCTTAGCAAGCAGTAGAACGAAAGGCCTATAATAGATTTCTAATGACCCAAAGTAAGCTGCTCTTACTAATCACACAACATGCTTTGACGTTTCAATTTAAACACTAATGTCACTTTATGGGTTTATGTGTTATGGCTAAGGTGCATTACTTCCAAGTTTGGTATTAAATAAAACATAAATTATGAAAATAGCTGCCGTTGTGAAATTGTACCAAACAGAGATTTACGCCTACTGCGTTATACTCTGTGAATATGCTACCAAACACAGTGTGTGTGTGTGTCATGAAAGAGAAACAAGTGAATGTCTTCCTGTGTTGGAGTGGAGAGAGACTCCTTGTGACCTAAATGTTACCGCAGGTGGTTTTACAGCATTGCAGTAGCAGGTTGGGGTTGGCTTGTGCTTCGAGGTGAAACTGCTACTGAGCCCTCAGAGGCGTTCCTGACGTAGCACTGACCGAATCTTCTAGTTCCTCAACAAATACAGTAGATCAACTGCACATACATCATATCATCAAGTTTCATCAAGTATACATTTTGTACATTAGATCTCCTCGTGTAGTCCGTGTCTCGCTCCAATGTCCAATATTCTCCCTTCGTAACGTTTTAAGAAAGGGTCACCCAGCTTCCATTAGACCTGATCTGTTTTCCAGTATTAAAACTTTTAGCAAAGATATTTTAAAAAATGAGGGAGAGCTTTCTGAATAATAGCAAAAGAGTGAAAAATCCCCCAAAGGTCCTGAGCAACCCGACAGCGGCTTTATCAACACAAGGGCCGAACACGTTTACTGCTTCAGCATGGCTCAATTTTCAATTATCCTTTGCTAATAGAGACAAGTACCTTCCTCAAAAATGACATAATATAAAAGATATTAGAAACACAATATAAAATCAACCTTTTGGATTTAGTCGTGCTACTAACTGATACCAAAATGGGAAGAACGACAGGCTAAAAACTTTTACTCAACATGTATTCTTCTCACACAACTGTACAATAAACCCACTGATCCTCTCGTGTGCTTTGAATGAGGGATTTATGCTTTTGGTTGAGAGTTCATGTAATGCTTTGCTGCTTGACGTCACTGCCGTATTCTCTCATGTTCATTGACAAAATGGAGAAAAACGAGCCCCTCCTCCTCCTGTGGACCTTTCCGTTCTGTTGTTGCTAAGGCAGCTGGATCAACGTCATGGCAACCTGGACCGGCTGGATGTTGCGAGGAGACGAGCGGTCGCCGTCGTCCACTCCTCACTTGTCACAGGGACCAGATGTCTTGGGCAGGTCCTGGTTCTCAGCCAAGTGAAGCTTTTGTCTGAACACAAGCACATTGAGGATTCACACCAAAAGACTATAGGAACTGTGAACCGATTATTCAAATCCAGTGTTTCTGTGCCTGGACTGCCATAAATAACCAGCCATTCGATTAGAAAAGGATACATTGAGGTGCTGAGCTCCTCTAGCTGTGGGAACAAATGAAAGGCGTGATTGGATGAGAGGTGCAGCACAAATAGAAACAGCTCGAAATAGAAAATGATGCGGCCGTACAAGGGAACAATCATTAAACGCGATCATATTACATAAACAGCCCCGTGTCACATCGATACTTGAATCGAATTCCCGTCATCCGGCGATGTTACAGCAGTTCTTTGCGAGAGCAAATGTTCAAGTTCCCGTCTTCTCCACACATCCAAAGGACAGTCATTTCACAGCCCGTCTGTTTCGTGGCAGAATTAACCAGGGCTGCTACAGCTACCAAGTATTCTTGGCACCACTATCTGTAATGAGCTGAAGGGGTTTTTCACACCACCCTCGCACATACTGTAGCACAGCAGTCTCCCCCCAGCACGCATACCAAGCCCAGCAGTGGAAAACAGGGAGCCACACGCTAACAATACACTCTCTTTCACTACATATCATGTACTGTGCTGGATAATATTGTATGTTTAAACACACTAGTAGCTCAGCAATGACAATTTAAACATTTACGCCTGTATATGATTAATGCAATCTCAGATATTAGTCTTTATTATATTGTTTTACATGATTTTATGGCATACCTGCTCTAACGGAGAGTGTAGCTAAACGTGAAAGAAAGGGAGGCTAGTTGTGGCATGAGCTTGACTCATAACGTTGCAGGTGCATGATGGTCTGCATCAGTGCTTACTGTTGTTAAAAGTGATAGAACGGCAACATAAGCAAAACGGGATGCATGTTGCAGGCTTCCCTCAGTGGCCCTGATGTCATATTCCATGACTTTTCCATGACTGTCCATAAGAAAGTCGGAGCTCTTCCACGACCTACACATTTTATTCCTTCCTGGTTTGTTAATGTTGTTTGAAAATAAATTCTGGTATAATTCCCCAGAGTACAGGAATACACCTCCCAAAATCCCATGATATCCCAGAAATTCCATGAGAAGTGGGAACTAGGGTCGGACCAATATAGCGGTTTGCCGATATATGGGGGCTGATACTGGCCTTTTATAAAAAAATCCGATATCGGCCTGCCAATGTCATACACCTCTGATATGATGGAGGTTCCTCCCTGACCAGAGCTAGGGAATGAACAGGATGACCAGGATGAACTACCAGAGTGAGTTGACGTATGTTAGATTTGGGATGTACATGTAGCTTACATTGCAGAGCAGGTGCTCCAGGTTGTGGTCGGACGCGCTCTTCTTCTGGTCCTCTGAAAGCTCCTCCACGTGGCTGTCCAGGCTGAAGTGCAGTCGCGCCAGCTTCTCCTGCATCTCACGCACGTGCTCCAGCTGCTCAAAGGAGCACACCTTGCCTAGAAAGGAGATGGGGGGGAGGGGTTTAGCTCCCTCACTAAACCAGAGTAGTGTCACCTCTTTGGGTACTGG
>OMLI01036703.1:0-11294 GCA_900302605.1 Rondeletia loricata
ATCCTATGGGCAATTTAAAATCTACAATCCATCTGACCTGCATGTGTTTGGACTGTGGGGGGGAACCCATGTGAACATTGGGAGAACATGCAAACTCCACACAGAGAGGGCCAAAGATCAAACCTGAGTCTTTCTTGCTGTGAGGCCACAGTGCTGCCCTATAGTCTTGTTTTTTTATTAAATGTTTGTGCTTTTATTTTGAAGCCCAAGTCGCCTATTTCTGTCTATTTGTGGTAACTTGACGCAGCATCAGGCTTCCAACACTGGAAATACAATTGCGCTTTTACTCCCAGACAGGATAACACCCGCCCTGTGAAGTCGGTCTAAACTGTGTAGTTGTATCAACAGATTGACCATCTATATGTTACTAAATTGATGCAGGCTACTGTATCTGTATCCACCATAACTTATATTATTTAGATATGGAGCATCAGTTCAGCCTTGATGGGATGTCTGGGGACTTTTCCTTCTCTGGAAACTAAACAGGGAGAGCTCAACATGGCGGGTGGGTGCCGTGAGGAAACCCATCCCAGACCAGTAAAGAGCACTGGTTTTCCTTCAGGAGTACTTCATACTCAAGTGTCTCACAACTTCAGTTTCCATGGTGGGATTTTTCTTTGTACCAGACATCATACCCATTTACAGGGTAATGACACATTTGGGCCAAAAAAACGACTACTACTTCAACTATACTAATAATAAACTTTTTTTGTATAGCACTTTTAAAAACAAAGTTTACAAAGTGGTTTAGCAATCAAATAAAAGCAAACAAAAAACCTGAAGGCACCACAAGATAAAAGGATAAAAGATGGTAAAATTAATAGTAAAAAATTAGATAAAAGACTAATTCACTTTTAAGAAGTGATTTAAAAGTGATAGTGATTCTGCTGCTCAGGCAAGTAAGAGCTGAATTATAGCCTATTCAGTTTTCCTTTCAGTGGCAGATCCATCCTTCAATTTCTATTCCTTCCCGACTGCGTCATATTACTAGAAACCACATAGATTTCCTTAAAAGGAAGTTTTCCTCCCAAGCAGAAGGATGAGGACTTAGAAAAAAAGGAGAAAGGTCTTTATCCAAAATTCATGGCATGACAGGCATGTCTCTGTTCACGCTGTAAACAAAATGAGATTGAAGACGAGATCCTAAATATCTCCATATCAGAGATACTGTGTGATAGTAATCAAGGGTTTACAATACAATCGATATTACTGTACACTTTGTATACTGTATATATTGTATTGTATCTTATATATGTGTCACCATTTCTGGACCAAGAGTAACAAAGATGAATATTGACCAGTCAAACAGAAAACTGCCTCCTGTAACCCCTGCAGGGTTTTGTGTGATTGTTCATTCTGACTGTGTGCATGTATAAACTTGCTCTTAATTGTTCAATGTTCTAGTAATTCTCATTAACATCCATGAGTGCCTTGGCAACACAAGTTGTCGTGCTAATAAAAACATTCTGACTGTGATTCTGGAAAACATCTGGCTGATGATGCTGATTATCATCCGTGGATGTGAGACAAAGATTAATATCAAAATGGTATTATGATCATACAAGTAAGGTTCAATACAAAGAATCCCAGTCTGAAATGTTCTGATCCACGTTTATTTTATTAGCTATTTTTGTTCACAGTTGAAACAAAAATGTCTGCGCACAAATGCTCAGTAATTCTTATATAGCTTATAGATAATCTCTTTTTAGCTTCCTCTGATTTTAATTACCAAACCACCATAAATATAAAAGCCTTGAATAAAAATACATTCAGTTACTATGAAGGCATCGCAAAAAGCTGCCATTGGAATGAGAAAATCAACAAGCCAATTATTTCCATCCTTGGTAGGACTTGAGCATAAATAAAATATATTTTGTCTCCACAGGGAGGTCAGAGGTAAGGGTCAGCTACAGAACAGCACCTCTGGAGCTGGTAGGGATTCAGTGTCTCGCTCCAGGACACTAAAGCAGGGTGGATGTGCTCGCTGTCATGGGGACGGTCCTTCAACAGACAGCTGGACAGATGGCATCGCAATTTCAAATCTCTGTCTTGTTAAGCAAAATAGCGACTAAACAACAGCACAACCACTGACAAAATCAGAAAGTGTTCCCAATCCCAAAAAGTAGATGTATATACCATTGCAATAACAATATTTGGGTATTAAACATTAATAAATCAAATCATACCAACAACCAAAAATAACAGAACTAATTACATAAAAGCCTAAATGTGACTAAATCACAAGCAAACCACTCATCACTACTGGGTTAATAGTGAGAGCCCAGTTACCTTTATACAATAAAGTACAAGTACAGTATATGATAAGACGCAACACAACCGTTAGTCTGAAACATTTTTAACTGCTCCCGATTCCAGAACGTGAGGCATTGGTGAACAACTGCAAAATCAGTCAGTAACCAAACTGTTAAAGGATCAATCATAGAAGAAATAAAACAACAGCTGTTGGCCGGCTTGTGAGTAGCTACTGCTTTTTACTTCAAGTAAATGCACAAATATGCAAAAGGTGATATGATAACTCTTTTGTTGTCAGTTATATTGGTCAGGTGAACCTGAAAATGTTAGATAAGCACTCAATCATATCTGGAGCCCGATGACGACAGACATGCTGGTAACACTTTACCTAAGTGCAAGCAGATTAGACGGCCATTAGAAGCATAGATAAACTTCTCTTACAGTATAATATCATGGGATTAACTATACAGTTGCATCGTGAAGTATTCAACCCTCTACATTGTTTTGCACATTGTGTGTATTATATCATGCTGTGATTATAATACTTGCATAATATCATGCACTCACAATGTGCTTATAATGCCTTATGAGCGCCACTTCAAGTGAAGTGTTACCCAAATGCCTTGTAAATGTGTCTTTGATTACATGCGCCACCAATAAGACTAAAGACGGAGATGCATCACAATTCACATTCATTGGTGAGATACTACTGTACCTATTGCACTGGGAGTCAAATCAATAGAAATGTCAAATGGTTTGGTTTCCATTCTCTCTACCACACTGTTCCCCATACCTTCATGATAGATTCCTTGGTCCCTAGTATTGTCTCCCCAACATAAATACCCCGGTATCATTTCCCAGTTATGTCTCCCCTTCACCACTATAGAGTGTGACTGTTCAGTATAGGTTCCCGTTGTGAATGCCCAGTAAACTCTCAGCACTGTGTTCCCAGTGTGCTCTATGCCTGGTTGGTGCTCTGGTCTATCTGATCCCAGACCAGCTGTGGAGGTAGGAGGTCCAGCCTGAGCCCCGAGACCCCGACACCTCCTCCTCACCTGCAACAAGCAGAGCCAATGACACATGTCAGATATCGTGGAGTAAATATCTCTATTTGCAATGATAAATATCCTGTAGCACTTCAATAAACTGGGGACATACAGGAAACTAAGAGGCACTTGTGTGTATGAATGGGTAAAGAGGGGTGTGTGTGTGTGTATGTGCATGTGTGTTCTTGCATGGTTTAGGGATCATTCAGTGGGTGTAGGGATTAGGCCAGTCAGCCTCATCCACCTCTGATATGATGGATGGATATGATGCAGTTTGTTTGATTACATATTTATAGTAGAATTGATCACTACACTGGTTGTCTATGAGAAGCCCTTAACCTGAATTGATTCCAATGTGACATTTTGTTTGGATTCCAACAAGTAAGCATGAATATGTTCTTTCGTATAATTATCATTATCCTGGGTTTCAGTGGAGAGTTTTAGTGTCCCATGATGGTCTGTCTAAATGCTGTTTCAGAGGCTTTTCCAACCTGACAAGAATACAATTCTGGGGGAAACACTGAATACGTGGAATTTTTTGGCATGAAAATGGTCAAATATATAGATATAGAACATGTGGCACAAAATATCAGCTATCTGCAGCTTCAGTCCAAAACTATTGGTATGGGCCTTGAAAACCCCATATGGGTGGAACCCTACTACATACCCTGTGCAATGGCGGCCAGTTTGCTCTTCTCCTCCGGGCTGAGCTGCAGCATGGTGTGGATGACGGGCAGCAGCGCCTGCCTCTCGCTGCCTGACCGCAGGAAGATGAACTGCAGCAGGACGTTCTTCAGGTACTCCAGGTTGGCCACGCTCTTCTCCCTCTCCTGGTTCCGCTCTAGACGACGCACTTCGCTCTTCAACAGCTAGCGGGGGGAGAGATACCAGGGACATTCAAGTTAGCATCTAATATCAGTAGCCACCAAAATGTCCAAAACCTGCTTAAATCCACTATATCTCTGACTGGTGGCTGACAAGATATTATCATTTGGTCAATATGATACATTATTACATGTAGGTTCACCAAATTAACTATGTACCAGGCCTTAGAGGTATCATTGGTCCTGAACGCTCCCTGAATTTTAAATTATGGCTTCTAAATAGTTTTCGGATCTAATAAAGATGCAATGCAAACTTAGCTGGCTGGCAATATTGTGAACATTTTCAGCAATAATGCACCAATCCTTAGGCAAAGCAAGAAGTATTGAACGTAACCTGTTTTGTCTTCTTCTTTTGTCAATTTTATGCATAGAACAGTTTCAGTGTATCATCAATACAGACTGAGAATGAAACTTTCAACAAAATAAATTGATTACAACACAATATATTAGAACAAATATATATATATAAATATAAAGGAATGTTAAACAGATCAGAGGAAATCATAATGGTTTTAGGGCTGGGCTTGCCTGTTCATCTATTTCAGGGCTTTCCCCAATAAAGACGTGGTATGTTAAAAACGTGTCAACAGGGGTGGCATTTTAACAAATTTGCACTTGTGGATATAGTGTTTCCAAGAAAACATTTTTAATTGCCAATGAGTAATTCTATTTTTGAATTGTAAAATTTTTACTCTCCGTTAATATTCCTGATTTGAAATTGTCTGGTAAAAAAGATGGCAGTATAATCCCTTTGGAATTAATCCTGTTAAGCATTAAGATCCAGAAAATCTGTGCAACCTCACAAATAATGTGTTGTCTCTACCCTTAGAGTTATGGTTGAACTACTAGGTAAAGTCTTTTAGTCTTAGGAATTAAGTAGAAGATATATATAAGTTCTTTGCTTTTCGGGTGATTGAAAAAGAAAGATATTTTGTTATAAGTCTACAACAGCAGGTGTACTAATCGCTTTCCTACGACAACACGTCAGAGCGGTTATTTATTTTTGGTCCACGGCGCTTCCCGTACTCCTACAGCGCGAGTGACGCATAACAAGTATGGCGGCGCCCTCAGTAGAAGAGAAGCGACGTTAAGAAGCGAGTTATGGTCAAGGAGTTTTAATATGAACGGTTATGATAACAGGCTACTAGTTCTCCGTTCAGTACGGCTAGACAGATTTAAGACTTTCCCCGACGTGCAGGATGGGATTTGAGCGTTTGTTGAGCACGACGCTGGAGTGTTACTCCAGACACGTCCGGTTTCGACTGCTCAACATCCCGCTGAATGTCGACTGTGTGCGGAGAGGAATCCTGCACAGTGCATCGTTGTCGACACGTAGTTCACCGAGCTGCTGTGTGCGTAATGTGTCCACACGGATGACACTTCCTACTGGTCTTGGCAGCAGAAACCTCCTCCATGCAGCACACAGACAGCTGCCCCTCCGCCGCAGCTTCTGCACAACGACCCAGCCCTCCAAAGACGTGACTCTGTTCCGGCACGACAGAACCAGGTTCTTCCAGCTCTTGGCCGTGTTCTGCGGTGGACAGCTGCTCTTCTGGACGTACCTGGCTCACTTTGCCTACACTGGCCTCCGAGACACGGGGGGCGCTCCAGAGCCAGGGAAGGGCAAAGTGTCCACTACTGGTCTGGCCGGAGCCTGGAGGTTTGAGATTAACCTGGGATCTAGCGCCTGGAGGTACGGCTTCACGCTGGGATGCCTGGCGGTGGGAGGAGGGGTGGTCGGGCTGGGAGTGCTGTTCTGTCGCCGGTCTGTCAGCCAGGTCGTCTTACATAAAGGAGGGAGGATGGTGACGGTTCTGACCCAGTCGCCCTTGGGACCGGGCAGAGGCCGGAGGATCACCGTGCCCCTGTCCCAGGTGGCCTGCCACGCCCACAGACAGGAGTCCCCCTCGTTCATACCCCTCCGGATCAAAGGACACAAGTTCTACTTTCTTTTGGACAAAGACGGGACACTGAACAACGCTAAGCTGTTTGATATCACTGTAGGGGCGTACCGGCCAGTTTAGGTTGCAGTTATTACAACATTGGAAAGAACTGTTGCCAAAACTATTATTCAGGGGGCTTCGCTTCACGAAACACTAAGCTATGGCAAAGTCCCTGCATCTAATATAATTTACTACCAAAACTACCAAACCTGCTTGTATAAATAGACTTCATTTCTGGAGCTGTCACTTTTTGATTTGATTTGATTTATTTGGTGATAATTACATAGAAGACAACAAAATATCACCGAGGATAAAAACACAATAAAGCACAAGTGCTTATTTCCATTGTGGTCCTCCACTGATGACTAACCAGACATTATTATTTGGTCAATGTGATAAATTGTTACACGTAGGTCACCGAACTATCAGTTTAGAGGGAACATTCATCCTGAACGCTCCCTTTTTAAAGATATGGCCTCAAAATGAATTTGGTTTTTTGTTTGATCTTTTCTCTGCATTATAATAATAAAAACTACAAGATCAAATTTAGATTAACTTAGACTGATCTATGGAGAGTGCCACACCTTGGCGTACCCATTTGACACCCATACTATTAATGTAATAAAAAATAAATAATCCAAACAGGAGATTTGTCTGTATATGAAATCCATATTGAAATGAAATAATGAAGAATGAATGCTGTGTGTAATTTGTAAATGATTAGAGTTGCAGTTTACATTTTGAATAAATTGCAGTGAAAGTAAACTGATCAAAGTCTTGGTCTGTTTTTTGTGTGTGCGTGTGTGTGTACATGGGCACATGTACGTACAGTGTTTTGCTCCATGAGAACAGCGTTGGTGGCCTCTGTTTCATGCAGGAGGCTGTTCATGTGCTCCATACTGCGTGTGGCTGTGCTCAGCTTCTGGCTCAGCTCTTGTTTGGTCGGCTCCACCGTCCACACAAACGGCTCTGGGGACAAAACCAAACGCACGCAAAATTAAAAGTCGCAGTATCATGTAGATCTGGGCCTCATTTCCCCAATCTTAAGGTTAAGACTATCGTAACATCCATCTTACAAAGCATCTTTAGTTTGTGAGGTGTTTCTGAAAAGCAACTTAATTTAAGACTCTTAAAAATGATCATAGATAACGACTGCCTCTGACCAATCACACTGTCTTGAGAAGGGAAAAAACCCATTACAAACCTTTTACTTGTGATTTTAACATTTATTAGGCTATGTTTTTATATGATTTAATATCAAATGTATTTTCATCTGTTTTAGTGATTAGGCCTGGAGTGGCGTGCCCCGGGAGAGGGGGAAGCTGAATTATAAAATGATATATAGGGACGTTAATTTGATGACCGACTGATAACACCTGAATGTGTTATTGAAATTGACAGCTCTCTTGATCAGAGAGCATATACCGTAATAAGAATCGTCACTCCTAAATCTGAGGCTAGTTCTTAATTTTTGCAGCTTGAAGATACATGTAACTAAAGTGGGCGTGTTCCCGCTCCAAGTGCTGCTTTAGGTAATGAATGAACCTTTGTAGGATCACACTTAAAACTCTTTACCTCCAAGCGATCGTTATTGGGAAACGAGGCCCTGGTATGGACTTATATCGAGAAAACATTCAACTCAAGTTGCACCAATAGTATCTGTAGTATTGGGATTGGCAAATGAAGCTGTCCTGATATCTTTAGTTTAATGACATGCTTTTTGGCACAATATACAACTTTTCTGATGGGTGAATATGCTGAAATGCTGCTATTTGTGAAGTTCATTGCCTTGGCTAAGCAGGCTAAATGCCATTCTGTTTTATTAGGCCTAACCTACCACACTGTTGTTTATCTGTTAACCTATTCTGAATGAGCCGTCTTATCTGTTTACCGTTCTGAAAAACATGTTTGTTTAACCAGTGTGAAAAGCTTTATCCTCAAGACTGTTATCCAGCCTGTTTTTTTTATTGTATTCATATTCATTATATCATTCTACTTTATTTATTTTTATTTGATTGAGGATTGTTATACAATGGTTTGTGCATAATTTGATCAAATGAATAAATAAACGCAACTGACACACTTGTTCCCGTAATTGGCTTATAAAAGGCCAATACTAGGTGGTAGGAATGACTGTAAATTGAGTAGTACTTGGATTGGTACTCAGATCGGCCGATCTATTTAATAAATTAAGTACTTGGTACTTGTATCGGTTCTGAAAATTGTTTATGGGTGTGCCTCTAAATTGAAACACGTGACCACATGCACCTTGTTTGGGGTCCGGGGAAATGAGAAGCTGCTCCAGAGAGGGTAGGGGAGTGTGTGTTGGGGAGGGGCTCTCGGTCTCGGTGGTCTCCATGCCCTCGCCCTCCTCCCTGGCCATGGACTGAAGGTCGCTGAGGGCCACGAAGCCCAGCCCTCCCTGGCCATGGTCTGTGTTTCTGCGCTGGGCGTCTGACACCAGGGGCTTACGGCTGGACTGGACCGCCACTGAGCCTGCATGGAAAAAAAGAGGGTAGAGGAAGAGCACATTTTCTGTCATTTATGAGTAGATGAACACATGCAGGTAAAAAAATACATTAAAAAAAAAGCAGATAACACTTCACTTGACATGAATTTAGATGTGTTACATAGATAAACTTCTCTTACAATATAATCATAAGACAAGTATCAGAAAATGACACTCAATTTAATATCATGTCATTTAATATCATCAACTATACAGTTTCCCAATTAATTATTCAACTCCCTGAATTTTCTATATTGTGTTTATTATATCTGGGTCTGATTATAATAATTATCATGCACTCACAATGTGCTTATGATGTGCTTTTATAATGCCTTATAATATCTCATGAGTACCACTTCAAGTAAAGTGAAACAATTTTTGTCTCTAAGCCAAAGCAGCATTCCTTTTCCTTTACCGTATTAAAAAAGTGAATTTCCACTTCATTTAAAAATAAGAAGTGAGTTAGTGTCCTACTTCACCAAGACATGAGAGGGCACTAGACACACTCTGGTTGTCAACAACAAGTGTGAATAGCAGGAGAAAAGGGAGAGATGAGCTGTGTGAGAGAGTGGCTGGATGAAAGTGAAAGATAGTGACTGATGAACCTTAAGTTCAGCCACGAGCCAAGACACCAAACTGCTCTCCACACCTTCCCACCTCCAGTCTGGCACTCTTCCCCCTCCCAGCATGCAGTTGGATGAGATGAGCAAGTGGATGAAGTCCTGCTACATGCATATGTTTATCTGTGTGTGTGTGTGTGTGTGTGTGTGCCTTAGGGTTTGACCGATATGGGTTTTTCAAGGCCGATCCCAAACTGCATCACGTCCATCATATCAGAGGTGGACAACACAGTGTGGCCGATATCCGATTTTCAATAAAGGCCAATATCGGCACCGCATATCAGTCTAACCCTGGTGTACATGTGTTAGCCGCTAATGATGAGTCTCTCCAGATGTTACAGTGAGCTGTTTGCCATACAGAGAGGCGGGAATAGAGTGGAAGACTCACCAACACCTGGCCATGCTGAAATGACACACACACGCACACACACATATATACACACATTCTTGCCTTTTCTGGTCATTACTGTGTGTTTGCTGTGTAGCTGCAGAGGGCAGCTGTGTGGGAGGTGATAAATGAGCTTCCAGTGCTGCTCTCCTGATAAACACACCAACACCCTCCTGCGCTCTCTCTCCATCTCCCGTCATTCCTTCATTCCTCTCATTTAAGAGAAGAGTAAACTACTGTAGATAGAAAACTTCAACACTTGATGCATGAACCTATTCATTCACCCCTGGTGCTGACTGCTGTCTATCTGAGCAGCAGTTAGTAATAAGATAGATGTATATAGGCTCAGTCAGGATACTAGACTATGAATGGGTTGAATCCAGGGCTGCAGGGGTCATGGGCTCTTATTCATGAAACTCAATAATAACAGCATAGTGAGCTTGGTAATTTGAACATATTAATTAATTCACCAGGGCTGTGACTGCCGTGATAGAGCCACATGACCGCCGCCTTATTCTCAGAGATAGCCCAGGTGAAAGCCAATGAAAATCAACATGTTAATTAAACCTGTCATATCTAACAGCCACACTGAATATCCAGCTTGTGTACAAGTTCACTGGAGCAGATTTGTCAGAACAGCAGAGAAAGACAAAAATCTCCCCAGCAGAAGAGGTAGTGGCACGAAAAGCAAAATTTGTTTGGACAATTGGCATGAGGTTATTCATAAAACTTACCAGCAGGGTAGAGGGCAGAGACAGTCACAACAGTGTTTTCATATTCATTAACGTGAATTATCGGGTCAGACTAAATATACTGGCTGACTAAAGCACATGGTATTTTGTGCTTTTGAACACGCTATGAGCACAGATGGGGAGCTGCGATCTCTAGTAGGTGGATGGGCAGGTCTCTCCTGGGTACGAGGCCTATGCCTCCCAGAGGATCGTTGCTTCACCAAAGAGCGATGCGTAGTAAGGGGCTCACACCGCGGGGTCTCCTTCTTTAACTCACCAGAAGTGACACGAACACAGTGCTACCACAGCAGCAGGAAGCCAGGTAGGATTGAACAGGCACTCAGTCACTCAAGAGAGATGGAAACAGTCCCTCAGTCACTCAAGTGGAAAACCACGACTGAGAGATGGTCTAGGAGTAGGTCCAACGGAGGTCCAAACGGAAATAGTGCAATCACACAAAACATTCAGGGCTGTCCAGATGAGACAGTAGCCCGGGACAGCTAATGTTTTTAGCCAAGAGACTATCTGGTTAGCAGCTAGCCAGCAGTCTGCTAACACGGTTGAAAAAGAGAGCAAAAGTAGGGCAAAATATGTGAAATCCAGGTATTTCAAGAACAGTTCAATTAAATCAAAATGCAATTCAGTAATACCGGCGTGTAATCCAGTAAAATTCAATTACTGCGACAGCAAGTGACACAAGTCTGACAGAAAGGCACACATACATTAGGCACACATTATGAATACGAAAACAGTTTCATGAAGAACCCCTACAGTTCCTAAAATAAGACGTACACCATCTTCAGAGTACTTCTGTCAAAACACCGTTTGCTTCTCTCACTCGCTGTCACACACATCCACACCATCCAACCTCCTCAATGCTTACTGCTCTGGCTCTGCAGGGTGAAGAGCTGCCCCTCCAG
>OMLI01036706.1:0-11673 GCA_900302605.1 Rondeletia loricata
GGTCACAGTCCTGGATCTAACCATGCCAACTGTGTGTGTGTGTGTGTGTGTGTGTGTGTGTGTGTGTGTGTGTGTGTGTGATCTAGGGCAGTGGTTCCCAACCATGTGCCATCGAGGCCCAAGAGTATGCAGGTTTTCATTCCTACCAAGCACTACAGCAGCTGATGACACTGATTAGCACCTTCAACCATAGAGGGGGAACGAATCGGTGAAATCAGCTGCTGTTTGGTTGGAATGAAAAACTGGGGCTCGATGGCACACAGTATGGTCGAGAACCGCTGATCGAGGCACATTGACCTGTAGTACTAATGATTTAGTTATTTTTCCCTCTTGGTTTTTATTTTTTACTTTGAAATCAGATTGACATTACAAAATGATTTGCACTCTGCTCCTAGTTTTATCAGAATACATTGCTATCACTAAAATATTACACAATCCTCTGTCTAGAATGCAGAGCTAGGATTATAAATATTTTACATTATAGATCAAAATATTAATAGCATGAAGGATCAGCGACTCTATGTCAATGCCATTCCTACTTCCAGACCCTCGACTTATGCGATGTAGCAAGCGATGTAAAGGACTGTTGATGTAGCATGGTGCCCGTCCATATTTGCCTTTTTTTTGCCATCAGCTGAGCCAGAAGGGGATCTTGGTTTGGCCCGAGCAGGCGTCTGCTGTTGTTCACATGCCATCACCATCCCAGTGTTGTTGTCATAACATTGCCATAGCTCACAGATCAGGCCCAATATGTGTGAATACATGTGCATCTTTTAGAGAGCAAGAAGAGTGGGAGAGGAGCAAGGGAGGAGCTCAGATAGATGAGAGGAGCAATGGGGAGAGAGAGGAATGCTGGGAGAGAAGAGCTGCTGTAGCTTTTTCTACCTCCTTATGCCTATTTATCCATCTCTGCTCGCTCCCACCAGCTCCCCCACCATTATTCCTCACTCAGTCATGCAAACACAAAATAGCTGTTGGTTGCTATGACAGCATCCCCCTCCCTCCTCCCTCCTCCCCCACAGGGATTGTGGATGGAGACTAAATTAGCCAGTTCCCCGGCTTCTAATATCTCAGGCACGGGGAGGGGATGCTAGTGGCTAGCAGAGGTCACTGCTCGCCAAAGCCTAAGAAATGTCTTTCTTTCTTTCTTTCTTTCTTTCTTTCTTTCTCGCCTCATAGCAAAGCCTGTTGAGACAGCAGGAGCGAGTGGAGGAGAGAGTGCAGGACATCGAAGAGCAGCTTTGTAAACTCGACTCCGACAAGTGTGTGGTGGAGGTATGTTTGGCACCCTGCATTATGGGCGTATACAGAATTATACAAATTTTACAGAGATTCCACACAGTGTTATGTAATCTTAGGGAAATCGTGAGTGGATATTTGTATTAACGTGTGTTTTCCCTCTATAGGACAGGGTGTGTGAGCTGAAAGAGGAGGTGCGTTTGCAGTACCAGCGAATGCATCAGCTCTTGGAAGAGGATCTTGGTCGGACACTGGAGGCTCTGGACCGGGCCCAGTCTCGGTTCTGCCAGGAGAACGCTGCCCAGGTTCTGGCCCTGGGAGAACAGCGCCACGAGGCCCAGAAGCTGCTGAGCTCAGTCCAGACGGCCTTCGGCAAGGCAGAGGAACTCAGCTTCATGAAAAACACCAAGCCTGTCAGAATCCTCATGGACAGGTGAGAGAGATGTTACTTGTATTTGCATCTTCAAAATCGATATTTTGCTTTTTACACATGGTTATGTAACTTACAGGTGATGTTTCTAAGCAGACCTCTTATCTTGAGTTTTTCTCTTGGCACTTGCTGCAGGTCTCAGGCATGTGTGGGCAGTGCTCTCCCCCCTTACAAAGTGGGGAGTCTAAATTCAAAGCTGTTCCTTTCTGAAATCTCGAAGAGAGAGAAGAGCTTGAGGAGAACGCTGGAAGGTAGGAGCTCAAACACACTTATCAGGTTTTAATCCAGGCCACGACTGTCGTGAATGTGTCAAATTTACAGCAGATTATGTTTACCAATCTTAGGTTAGGAGTCTTAAATTGTTTTTTTACCTTCTCTCACCACCCACTCCTCCCTATTTCTCACCCTCTCTCTCTCCTCAGCTCCCCTCACTCCTCCCTCGACCTTCCTGCAGTCTGTTCCTGCTTATCCCAGTGGTCAGAGCTCTGGCTCCGGAGCAGAGAAACGGAAACACTCCACTGCCTTCCCAGATGGAAACGGGAACGTCGGGAAAACCACTGCTCCAGGTTTCAAAGACTCCTCCTCTTCCTCATCTTCTTCCTCATCATTGGCCAAGCAGCCCTACCTGGGTTCCAGCTCCACCTCTGGAGAAGGCCAGTCCACCAATCAACAGCCTCTAGGCCCCTGCGGCCCCTCCCACATCAGCGAGGGCAGTGGGACAGGAAGTGGCAGCGGCTCGCTGACCAACCACCATTCAGGCTCTGTGTTCGGCTCCTCCCACTTTCCTCCTGGAGGCAGTAGCTCCTCCCATTCCTCCCAGCAGGCAGTGTTGCCTCAGTACGGGGGCCGTAAGATCCTGGTGTGTACGATGGATAACTGCTACTGCTCCGGAGTCCCCTCTGTGTCAGGCCACCGCAGCCATCCCCCTTACCCACGCTCGGGCTCTTTCCCCTGGGTCAGTGCCCAGGACTACCCCCCGCCCCCAGGCCTGGCCTCTGGGGGTCCGTCCATGCAGGGCTTGGCAGTGAGGGACTGGATAGATGCCTCACAGACACACAGACATGCAGACTTCTATGGGCTCTACGGACAGCCGTCTGCAAAGCACTACGTCACCAGTTAACATAGACACACGCAAGATATACACACACATACACACACACTTTGATATAGAGACACCCAAATAGTACACCTTTACAGGCTTTATAGACAGGATAATACACATGAACACACTCAGATTTAATGCAATTATATACACACTCTTAAAATAAATGTTTATATACACACACACACACACACACACACAGATCTAGAACATGTACACACTTTCGGGGGCAGGGTTGATCTCTTTGCGTGTTCTTTTCTTGATTTTTTTTTCTTCTGACATTGACTTATGTAGTGTATTATACATAAAGCGTCAGTGCAACCATTCACTCTGGCACACTTCAGCTCAGCATAGCATTTTACACATACCAACGTTCACCGGTCAAAACAGACACAGAGCCCTGCACTAGGGGCCTAGGTAGGGCGAGAGGATAAGATGCATCATTTTATTTATAGAGCAAGAGAGGGATTGATAGAAAAGGAAACTTATCAACTTTTTAAAAAATCTTCTCATGCCTCTCAAAGGCTTCACATAAGCTGAGGCTAAAGGGAATAGGGATAATACCATGCAGTGCTGAGCTTTCTGGTTTTAGTCCCTTAGCGCCTGACGTTTCCCTGTGATATTATCCCTCCCAGTTGTACTGAGGTCAATTGCCTTATGTTATTACCATCATATTTTTCTCTGCCCATCGGACTATGGTTGATAGATCCTTTAAGAGGACAGCGGCCCCTTTGTGTCTGTTGATTTTGTTGCTGCACTTAGGCCTCCTTCCTTTGCTGAGTTCAGGGATGTATCATACGGCTTGAACACAAAACGCTCTTCCATGTTCCCCGCTGTGTGGAACACCCACAATGCACTTGTGGACGCCTTGTTATGCCTGGACTACAGATGCCAACCCCCAGAAGGACATTAGAGCTGCATCTGAGGGGCTAGTTGACCCTGACCTTGTCCTCTGAGTTCCTGGAATCCAGCTCCTATTCCTAGCACTCCCTTTCTGGAGTTGGGATCCAATCCCCCTTCCTGCTGCCAGGCTTCCCGTAGGACAGAAATTCTTGTTCTGAAAGAGACTTTTTCCATTAATAGTTACTATGACTTTGTGTTATTTGCTACATCCGTAGGTTTCATGTTTTGTCTAGAGAGACTCTGACTCATAGAGTCGAGGCGAGACTGGACAGACCAAACCAATCAACGCAAGCATCTGGAGGATTGACGATGCTGTAATTGTACTTCCTGCAGGGCAAAGATGTCACTTCCTCTCAACAAGCACACTAGCTCCTGGCTTCCTGTTTGCAGCTGTAAGCATGCGGGGAAGAGTTTTATAAGCACTCAAAAAAAAGAACAATGGGAAAACTGTATGCAGTTTTAAAAGAGTGTATGAAAGAAGGGTGGGAGGATTTTTTTCATGAACTTTTTCTAAAGAAAGAGACTGGACTGCTTGATGTAAGCAATGGCCATCATCCTAAAAAAAGAGTTGTTACAACAGTCAACATCCAGAAAACCCCAGAAAAGTATCTTTTTTGTAAATATTTTGTGAAATGGGAAACTTACAGACATGTCATTTGGAGGAGGGTTCCAAATAAATCAACAAATTTAAACCAGTCTCTCCTGTTAACTCTGTATGTACAAATCCCCCATTTTCTCACGCTGGCTTAATATTTCTCACATCTGTAAGAAAATAGAATCTCAGGGTTTGTATGTATCTCAGAGGTTTTCCATTTACTCCCTCACTCTTATCGCTGACATACACCAATAGGTCATATTGGTATACAGTCATCTGTGTACTCTACAGATGACCTTAAGAGAAACCGACATCCTCCTACTGTACCCCCTCCAACATGATATCATGCTAGCCTAAGTCTCTGTTACTACACAGATATGCAAATGATCTGTTTATAAATCGGTGTATTTATTAATCATGCAAGAAAAATTAATAGGACAGGCCCATCTAACCACAGCTTTAAATGTCTCTGTGTCCACCCAGTACAAACAGGGCCCATGAGTATGTGTGGGTGGAGGCCTGCAGAGAGAAAACAGGATGAAGAAGAGGAGTCTCGAGATGAGTTGTCATTCAAACAGAGAGACTCTGTGTGTGTGTGTGTGTGTGTGTGTGTGTGTGTGTGTGTGTGTGAGAGAGAGAGAGAGAGAGAGAGAGAGAGTTCCCCTCAGCCTGATTAAGCTGTTGCATTACTGCTTTCCCCAGCACTTTGGGCTTCAATCTCCTTCAGGCAATAGGGATGATCCACTGTGAATGTATGTGTATGAGAGAGTGAATGGGGAATGGAAAGAAAAGAATAATACCTTCAGTTTAGAAGAGAGTCGCCCATCTTTGTACATGAAGACTAAAGTCTATATAGACAAAATGAAGGTTTGTTCATGTTTTTGTGCGACATTTAGTTGTTTAAATGTGAATAGTTTGAGTTACTGATGCGATATGTGCAGGAATGCCATTTCTGTCGCACCACCCACGATCAGAGCAGTTAATGTACACGTACATTACTTAAACATCTTAAACATTCTGCTTCCTGCTCCACCCCTCTCCAACTTAGCTGCAACTCCCACCTCTTTCCCCTCTTGAGTTGGTGGAATGAGAGGTCTGATGTGCTGCCTTTCTCACGTCAGCAAACCTCAGTAGAGAAAGAGGGAGCCAAGAGCTGTGGTGTCGGAGGTGCAGCATAAATTACAGGACTCGTTTTCTATCTCTCTCACACACATAAACACCCCCTCTCTCTCTCTCTGACACGCACATTTTCTCACACTTGCACACACAGCTGCTGAACAGCTGTCTGATCCATGAGGGGAGAGAGGCAGTAATCCCGTCGCCTACGTCTCAGTGATATGTATCTCTCTCTCTCTCTCTCTCTCTCTCTCTCTCTGTCTCACACACACACACTCACACAGACACACAAACAGTGTGTCTGGTTCCTTTCAATCACCCACACACTGTGGGGGGAAAACGCTTTTATTCACAGATAAAACAACCACAGAACTTTGTGTTCTCTCCTTCAGAGGTTTCAACAGACGCCTGTAGATAAAACACTAAATAGACTCTGCCCAAAGGAAAATGGACTCTTAGATTTTTTGGTTGTTGAGTTCATGCAGCCAGTAAAATACTTTTTTTTTTCATTATCCTCAAAGCACCAATCCATAAAATGCCTTTGTGTTTCTAAATATGACTCACTCTTTGAGTGTATCATATTTTACATAATGCTTTGTCAGAATGTAATGTAACAGGGAGTTAAGTACCAGAAATTAGGAACAATACAAGTACATTCTGTATGTCTGAGTGGAGAGGAAGATTGGACAATGAGAATCTTTGTGAGAGAAGAGAAGCCATTTGAAAGTCTCAGAGGCCCTCTGAATCAGTCACATCCTATCCTAGAGATAGACTCACACACATACAGAGAAAGTTAAGACATGAACACAAGTAAAACACAGAGCACACTGTTCTTAGAGCAGGCGCACACAGTTAGAAATGCAATACCTCTTACTGTCTTCTGAGCAATAATTTATGGCCTGAATGTAGTTCAGTAAGTAGGCCTGAGGGGGACATCAACAACTTCTTCAAACACACTACTGTCTTTCTGTCTTAAAAGTCACAATGAAATGAAAAATGACTTTTTTTACCTTGTTAGCTAATTTTCCATGTCATAATATACACCTATTTAACAATAAATGGCACCCAAAAAAATTCTTGTTTTTTTAAAATATAAAAATGCCATTACTTTTACTTCCTGGAAAACGATGCATCTTTAGTGATTACCTCATCGTGTACCAGTAGGCGTAAAAAAATTCTAACCAATAAAACCATCACATATTTTTAAACCGCTCCTCCGCCCTTCCCATCAAATAAAACCGACCTTTCTCTCTCTAAAGGATATCCCATTGGTTTACACTTTTGAATGATCCCTCCCTGCGTTATGTCCCTCAAGCCTTAAATCACCCTCTCAACTGTAACATAAGTACATATTATGTAGTAGGACACAGTACGGCTGAATGCAGCGCTGTAGCTAGCGGCATACACGCCTAGGGCCTTCATTCTTAAAGCCACTCCTGTACTGTAGCCTGGTCTGCTGTCTCCCAGAGGCCTCTCCAAACAGGCTTTTCACCGTCATCACCAGCTGACCCCACTTGCCATGGCTGTGTGTGTGTGTGTGTGTCCTAATGTCTTTACCACTAGAGCCTGGTAAGAATTTTTTTTTAAACATCCCTACCTGATCTAAGTAAACAGAAGTGCATGAGTAAGTGGAAGCGATTTTTGGTTGGTTTCTAAATGAAATGATTTCTGGGGAAAAAATGTCTCACAACCTTTTTATTCACGTACCTTCAATCCTTGGAAAGATTACATTCAAGAATATCAAAAGGAAATGCCTAAGAGCGAATTCCCTCCCTATGCCCAAGACGCACAAAGAAATGCATTGTAACATACGTATACCTCTGTTAAGAATCTGCCAGCATATATTCCATATGCAAACATTATAGACTACAAAGTACAGCTGGGTAACATATACTCTATAACATGTGCATAACGTAACATATGAACATGGGGCCAAGCTATTTACACTTGATCATCACAAAATGTAGTGCCTCTTAACCATTTCATTTCATAGTGTTCTTTTTTGGTTTTATACATATTAACATGCATCATCCTTTTACTGGGGGAGTTAAACACAGTAACTATTTCTCCAATGTCCTAGAAACCACACACACACCACACCACACCTATATTCTACTTCACCATAAATAAACAATTACAAAAATATACCTCACTTCAAACTGAGAAAAGCGCTCATGGAATGATAAAAGAAGAAACAACATATCGACCTGTAAGACTGACAGACGGAGAAGCTGAGAGAGAGGGGGGAGCGGGAGTAGCTGGTTTCCGGGACAGCATGTAAAGGTGTTTAAAGAACAGGTTGGTATTCCAATGAAAGACAGCAGTTATGGGAATGTTTGAGGTTCCGCCGAGGGGTGGGTGGAGGCTGGGAGTGGCTGGGACTCGGATGGCGAGGGAGGGGGTGTTTTCCTGGCATGGGTTCCCTTTGAAGACAAACCGCCCTCCCCCTTTTAGAAGCAAACACAGGAGGCGTGTTGAGATTAGTAAACATCAGCAATACAGGGATGCAGGGGGTTAAAAACGCTCTTCAAGTTCATGTTGGATTAGTAGTGTGTGTACATTCACAGGTATATCCCATCTTATTAGGGCTCAGGAGGGTGCATGCGTGTGTGTGTGTGTGGGTTGCTGCTGCTCCTCCTGAGTAGTAGAAGACTAGAAGCGGAGCTACTTTTTCTTTGCGTTGACACTCTTGCAGACCCAGTTCATGCCCTCCTGAACGAGGATGGAAGAAAAACAGCAGGGTGAGCGGTGAGAACATTAGAGATCAAAACAAATGAAAAAAGGATAGATGCACTCATTACAATTCTCTCTCCCATTACTTGTAGGCTGACAGCAATGAGCACTCTGTAAAAAAGGCTCTGGTGAGCTGGCTGGCCTGTGTTGGAAGACTCACCTGAATCCCCTCACCAGTGAGGGCGGAGCAGGACTGGATCTGCCACACACGGTCCCGGATGGTGTGCAGGTTGAGACCCTCGGCGATCTCAGAGGCCGGGGCGGCCGTCAGCAGGTCCTGCTTGTTAGCGAAGATCAGCACTGGAACCCCACTCAACTTCTCTTCATCCAACAGCTCAGCCAGCTCCTGCAACACACATACACATTCATGGATTATACAAAACGACACACACAAATAATGACTCAGGGGAAGAATAGACTCAAATTCTCCATATTACTAAAAGCAGCTAATACTGTATGCAGGACACACATGCCGTATATCGACAAATGAAAATAAATACTATAAATACCTGGCCCGTTTCCTCAAATCTCTTTCTGTCAGCGCTGTCGATGACATAAATCTGAAACATAATGGCAGGTTTCCTTATTAGCGCGTGCTGCAGAGCTGTGTGTATGTAAATGGTAAATGGACTGCTTTTATATAGCGCTTCTATCCAAAGCGATTTACAGTTTGCCTCACATTCACACACGCATTCATACACCGTTGGCGGAGGCAGCCACGCAAGGCGCCAACCTGCTCAACGGGAGCAATTAGAGTTAGGTGTCTTGCTCAAGGACACTACGGCAGGTTTTTACCCCAGGAGCTGGACTCGAACCACCAACCTTTCGGTCTCTGGGCGAGGACTCTACCTCCTGAGCCACTGCCGCCGTGGTATGTGATAACCACTGATTTCATTCAGGATGAAGGGATCGAAGCCAAAGTGTAGAGTTTAATTAAAGCTAAGCTGCTATATAAGAAGTCTACAGAAACACAACCAGGAGCTGTGGTGCGTCAGGATCCACTCACCAACACATCAGTGTTCTCAAAGTAGTTTCTCCAATAGGGCCTGATCTTCCTCTGGCCTCCAATGTCCCAAACATTCAGTTTAAAGCCCTGAGACTGGACGCTCTTAATGTTGAATCCCTGAATAGTTTTAGTTGGAGAAAGAACAGAAAACTCTTCATGTAACACACACACACATCGGTAAACGTCAGGTTGGTTAGAGCGGCCAGCTAGTAGCCAAGGGGTTACTGATTTGATCCCCAGTACTGAAAAAGACCCTGAGCACGAGCACCCATCCCCATGGTATTATGTCTGTCTGCTCCAATAACAGGTTATGAGACACTTATTAGCTGTGTGTGTATGAGCTTTTCCTCCATGCCTGTGTGGGGGTGATGTGGCTGATGTCCTCTGATGCCAGCTGTTTCAGCAGGGTGGTCTTTCCGCCGTTGTCCAGACCCAGCAGCAGAATCCGAACCTCCTGGTCTGGTGAGCTCTTTAACTTGCGCAGGATCGACAGCAATCCCTGCAACAAGCCAGCCAGTGGGGCCACATCAATGAGCAGAGGCGAAACAACCATGTGATGATGCTTGCCAGGGGAACAGGGGGAGCATTGTAGCAGTAAGCCACCATTAGCTATAGTGGAATGGCATCCCTTCCTTCACTACAGGCCGTGCAAGTGAACTTCCAGCCCCGTGCTTGGCTTGGAGGATGCGCACGCACTCTCTTAACAGGACCAGCAAACAAAGATAACGGGTCCTGTGACTAACTAACTCGCTAAATTATCTTCGTATGTTGTGTTAACCTTGTTGGTTAGCTGGTTCAGTGCAGAGCTAGCTTGCGGCAGGCAAATCGGCGCTAAACATAGCGTACTAGCTAACGGGCTAGGCTAATCTCCCATGATAAATGAACGAGGCAAAAAGAGCTTTTGCAGTGAAATCTTAGTTTCTTTCAACAAGCTGCGGACAGCGGAAGAGCAGTAACTTAACTGATGCGGGCCATCACGCATTTGGAGCTTATGTGCAGTGTACGGGCTAATTATTACAATAAATTAACTCACCATCTTGTTGTCTTATCTGCCCAAGAGACGCCGCCGTGGTTACTAGGGGGGATGACGTCAGACGTACACTGACGCACGAAGGCCGAGCACAACACAGTAGGATTACCCTATGGGATTACCTGCCACGGCTTCCTCTTCCTCTTCACGTCTTGCCCATACAAAGTGTCTACAAATGTTATTTTTTATTTTATTTCTGCAGATGTGATATTTTATGTATCTTATGCGACGCATAACAAAAACAACATGTATATATATCAGTTTGCACTGTAGCCCTATGCGTAATGCTTAACATTAAAATGATCCAGTCAATCTCTCGTCTGTTTTCAGATTCAACACTTAATATCTTCTGTTCCCAAAAGCGTTTTCATTTTTGTAAGGAAAAAAGGAGTCGTGTTTTCCCGTAGGGATCTGCCCCAGATCGTGATTGGAGGACGGCATGCCACGTGCACCTCCCCTTACTACCGCACGACCGCATTTCAGCGTTTGACAGGCTACTCTGTTGCAGTCGAGGAATCTCTCAAAGGTATGTATTCCCATTTTTGTGCTTGTAGATTGCATCAGATTTATCGACCGTGTGATTCGTGGTTTATTTCTCCAGTATTACTTGCGGAGCCCGGACTAGTAACTTGGGTAGTGAGTTGCATCAGTCGGTGCTTGTGACTGACTAGCCTGCATGTCCAACTCATGTCACAGCGGCATGGTGGGAGGACATCCAGAGTGAACACAGAAAAGCTCCCAGCTGTCTGGATAACGAGTGTATTTCTTTCATGGGTGAATTGCATATACAACTTTAAACATTGCATGCACCAGCTGTTGGTGTCGTGTAGTTCAGCTTTAGACTATTCAGATGTAGGGGTCCCTCCACCTGATAAAGTGGCCTGCCGATCCAGTCCATATTAGGGTTGTCACGATACCAGAACTGTGAACTTCGATACAATACCAGTTAAAATACACGATACTCGATACCTCTTTCGATACCACGACAAAAATAAAAAATCCTTCACACACAAAATACACTGAACAAAAATATAAACGCAACACTTTTGTTTTTGCTCAAATTTTTCATGAGCTGAAATCAAAGATCTAAGACTTTTTCTATGTACACAAAAGGCCTATTTCTCTCACATTTTGTTCACATATGTGTTTAAATCTGTGTTAGTGAGCACTTCTCCTTTGCCGAGATAATCCATCAACCTGACAGGTATGGCATATCAAGATGCTGATTAGACAGCATGATTATTGCACGTGCCTTAGGCTGGTCACGATAATCCATCCACCTGACAGGTATGGCATATCAAGATGCTGATTAGACAGCATGATTATTGCACGTGCCTTAGGCTGGTCACGATAATCCATCCACCTGACAGGTATGGCATATCAAGATGCTGATTAGACAGCATGATTATTGCACAGGTGTGCCTTAGGCTGGTCACAATAAAAGGCCACTCTAAAATTTGCTGTTTTATCTTGAAAAGAGACATTTATTAGGCACTGAACTATATGGATTTCACAGATT
>OMLI01036716.1:0-11666 GCA_900302605.1 Rondeletia loricata
AGCTTCTCAGAAACGCAACCCCCTCGTAAATCGAGGCACACCTGTACACCTCCATACATGTCAAACAGTATCAAACAAAATAAGAGCATAATCCTGCTCCTTTTACATTACAAACATTACATATATAACATAATGGACTTACAGATCAGACATAAAGCGTCCTCCTACGCTGCTGGTAGGCATCTAACGCAAATTGGGCTAGGTGAAACACCTTACCTGTAAACAAAAACTGAAGTCTGTCTTCATCAGACATGGAAAACAAATCAGGACATTCTACAGACATTTTACAAAAAAGCCTATAAGAGTATGATATAATAGACAATAAAACAGAAAGTGCATTTCATTTTCGACCTCTCCCAGATCACACAGGTGACACTTTCTATTCTCCTCTAGCATTGAGTGGACATCTCCACATCTCCATTCATGCAAACAGTGTTTAGAGTTTACCAAGAATGGTGCAATGAACAAGAAACTTCCAGTCAGCTGCAGTCATGAGGGCAAAAACACCTTGTTGTTGAGAGAGGTCAGAGGAGAATGGCAAGACTTGTTCAAGCTAACAGGCTGACCACAAGTGTGCAGATAACACCTCAGTGTAACAGTGGTGTGCAGAGGGGCATCTCAGAACACACAACTCATCAAACCTTGAAGTGGATGGGCTACAGCAGCAGAAGACCATGCCAGGTTCCACTCCTGTGAGCTAAGAACAAGATGATGAAGCTACAGTGGGCACATGATCACCAAAACCGAACGAACAGAATTTGGAGTAAACTACATGAATCCATGGACCCATCCTGCCTGGTGTCAACAGTACAGGCTGCTGGTGGTATAATGGTGTGGGGAATGTTTTCTTGGCGCACAGTAGGCCCCTTCGTACCAATGGACCATCATTTTAATGCCACAGGCACAGCGTACCTAAACATTGATGCTGACCAGGTGCATCCCTTCATAGCCAAACGTCTGCCCTTTGTCAGGTGGACACACGATGGGAACCCAATAGAGCACCTTTGGGATGAGGTGGAATGGGATGTTCATAGCATAAATGTGCCGCTGAAAATTGTGCAGGACTGAGTGGCGCTATCGAGTCAGCATGGATCAAGATCCCTGTGGAACGTTTCCAGCACCTTGTTGAATCCATGCCTCGAAGAGTTCAGGTTGTTCTGAAGGCAAAAGGGGTTCCTACCTGGTACTAGCCTAATAAAGTGGCCACTGAGTGTATATTTTGGGGAGCATGCCATTCTTTCTATGCATACACATACTGTTTTTGCATAGGCCAAATCACATGCATACTGTCCTTGTATTGAAAGGAACCTTGGTCCCCACCTCGATCACCATGTAGTTCACCACCTCGCTCTCCATCGGCTTACCGCCACTACCCTTACACCGTGCAGAGAAATGGGGCGGACTCACAAATGGGTAAGGCAATTGCCGATCATCTTAACTACAGTATACGCTGCAAATACCTCATTTGTTTCTTTTGAAGTTTTACTATACAGGCCAGAGGAATACAGAAGGTTACATCAGAAAAGTTCGCTTCAAGTGGGAAACCTACCAGCATTGTGTGCAGTGACATTCATCACAACCTTTCTTTCATGGCCTTTCTTTGCAGCTGCAGAAACCTGATTTTAAATCCTTCAAACTCTTGCTTTCTCAGGTGTTGCCAGCTTCTGAGGTTCCACTGTAGGTATACAAACAGCTTAGCCGGGGGTTTACCAATTTTTTAAGCTATTCTAATGCATGTTGGTGACTCTCACTTCTCAAAATATATTTTTGAATTGTCACAAAGATTTAACTTTTCATTCAAGAGGTGCTTTTTTTAACATCAGTTCACTGTCCGGCACCTTCACTATTACAGTATGAAATGTCCTTGTTGTTTCTTGTTGTTTTAGCAAAGTGAAAATATTTCAACATGCTTGGGCCATTTTCAGTACATTACATTTCATTCGTTTGTTCTCTTTGATACTGCACATTCCTTATTGATTGCCAGGGAAGTGAAATGCCACAAGAAACTAGCACTGCAAGAATTGGAAGGCCTGTGCTTATAAATAAGGAGTGAATTCAAATTTAAAAGATTTAGTCTTATCACCTATCTCACTCATTCTCTCAGATTTGCACGATTCACATTTTCTACACGTGCGGTTGGCTGGAAATCACTGTATATTGCTGTCAAGTTTATCCTCCACCAAAGCGGTGTTTGTCTCTCCATCCACCAAAGCGGTGTTTGTCTCTCCATCCCTCAGCCTATGAAAGCAAACATTCCTCCAGGCCCATCATTCAGCTGGAGCAGCACTCCTCACCCAGTAACTACGGGACCAAGCCCACTGTGGAGCAACCTGCTGTTCCTCGGGTAAGGCCAGAATGTCGTCGACATTTATATAGCTTTATTGCTGTATAAATTCATGTATATAGCTTTATCGTTGTGTTAAAGTCTATACTGTATATATCCGGATGATATTGTTTGGTGTATTGGTACACCATTCTTTCACAGACTCATTTCTGACAGACTCCTCTCATTTCATATGGGATGTGAGTATGTGATCCTTCCTCCTGTACGTTTCTGTGCATCTTCCCAGGCCCCCTCAGTGGAGAGGCTGGATCAGCAGGGTGTAGTGGACGACTCGGATGATGACGACGACCCCTGGAGGATCACAGTGGAACAGCGGGAGTACTACACGAACCAGTTCAAAACCCTGCAGCCCGACCTGGGGGCTCTCATCCTGGGTATGGACACACATACACTGAGAGACAGAGCCTTATTTGGCGACTCATGCATTGATGCTGAAAAGAATAGCTGTGTCGCAAAGTTGAAGCACAATTCATGTGTGCTGCGTTTTCTGTCAAACTATTTTACCACTGTGTACCTATTTACCTTTTCTAGGAACAGTTGCGAAGAATTTCTTCACAAAGTCCAAACTTCCAATACCAGAACTTTCCCACATTTGGTGAGTGCTGACTCATAGTACTGTCTGTCCTTAATCTGGGGTCATCTGGGTCTGTATCAGCCGAGCACCTCAGCATGCACACTGAGTCAGACAGCGCCTTCGTTATAACAGTGCAGACTTACATTCTACTCATCCTCAAACAAATATGTCAAATAAGGATGCACTGCAATGATATTTTAAACTATTGTACCATTTATTGCAACAAAGGGGATGACTGATGAAAATATTTAATTTGAGAATAAAATGTCCAAGGACCAAGTACCTACTTGACCTTGAACACTGCTCTACTATTTTTAAATATCAATCAGCCGATGGGATATGTTACTCACATTAATGATGACACTAATAATGACTTTACTGTACACTCAAGAGCTTCACAATTTATCGTGTGTAATCATATATCATGATTTTAGCTTCCACTATTAATAAGCATAGAATATGGGCTTATCTGTAATATTGAAACGTTTCATTTAGCATGTCTGCTGTAGTTGAAAATTAATTCAAGATGTTGATATGCTATATGATTATATCATATGTGATAAGATGCCAAAAGTGCAGTAAAAAACATTTATTCCTCAAATCATCAAGGCTAATAATCATGTTTAATAACTATGATCATATAGTGTCTAGCAAAACAACCGGGATTAGCATTTTAGCTTTCCTACTCGTTTTGCAGGTGTTCTTCATCTTTTTAACTGTCATTTTTTTAAGGGAATTGAGTGACGTGGATAGAGATGGAGCTCTCACCTTCTCTGAGTTCTGCACAGCCTTTCACTTGATTGTGGCACGCAAGAATGGTTTCCCTCTCCCAGAAAGCCTTCCTCCAACCCTCCGGCCAGGGTTTACAGAGCAGGAAGAGGACATACCCGATACTCCTGAAGTAAGCCGTGAATCTTTCATCTGAAACATGCATTTACTCATCTATCCATTCTTTTGTTTTTGTGGTTACTTACTTCTTCTGACTACGACTCATTAAAATGTATTGTTTTCCAGAGTGCACAGCCTCTTATTGTCTTTGAGGATGCTGAACCCAGGCCCAGTCAGCTGGTAAACCAAATCACCAGATTCTCTAATGCTTGTTTGTATTGAAAAGGTTTCAATGTAGAGTTCCTCTTCTGTGACTGTAGGGGGCACTAACAAGCTGAGCATGGGACTACTCTGTCTCTGTACAAACGCATCCCCAACATGTTGAACTTACAGTATAAGCTTTTACTGTATGAGATAAACTGTACATACACTTATTTCCATCTCTGCAGGCAGTGATGTAATGGTAAATAAAATAGTATGTAACTTTTGGTGATTACCACAAGTTAAGGCGGAATTACACTCCGCTACATCCCTGCCAGCAGGTAAGTGTGTATCTGAAAATGTTCTCTATTTTTTTAGGATAGGTGTATTGTAGAGAGGCTCCAGCCAAGTTTGGCCACAACAAAGCAAGATTTGAAAGAAGAATCCTGTAAACGAGGTAAGACATTTCAGAAAATGTGGTCAGTTTTTTCTGGTAATTAATGTAAAATACTTCAATACAACATTGAAAAAGTATCAGTCTTTCGATGGGATTTTTAAACACAAAATGACATAGCATCTTTTCCTAGCTTAAGAAGTTTGTACATAGTGAATCAATTAAGTCTGCATATCATGGAGTGGATCCTACAGCTGTCATCTTTATTACTGTGTCTACAGACTTAAGTGCGAAGAGGGTGGCAACATCTCAAGAGAAACATACTCTACAAGTTGGTGCTTTTCCTGAGAGGCCAGGTGATACTAAAACTCCTCTCACATATGGGAAAATACAAATGAAGACTCTACTTCCTGTCCATATACACTATGTCTTACTGATTATAGATGCCAGCATTTACCACAAATAAAATTGGCTTGCTTAAAGTGAAAATTTCACAAAATGCACATGTTAATCTTGATCTTCAATATTTTTGAACAACTCTCTTTCAAGGCTAGCAGAATGCTTGTTTGAGCTAATGCGTCCAAATGGACTTTATTTCGTTGTAGAGTTAACAGAAAGCAGTTGTGCCTTTCTTCTTATAATCACCCTGTGTATACTTTCACTGTGTCCACAAAACAGTTTGTCCAGGATTTGTCCCCTTATGATATCTTCAAAGAGTCTTTACCCTCTTGTTTTTAGTTTTGGGTGAAACTTGTTCATGCTGTCAAATCAAGACTGAACAGTCCAAGATCATAGGAATATGTGAATATTTTTAGGGTGGATAGTCATTGTTGAAGTTCTCCACCATTAATCTATTTTGCATCTATTCTCCATTAGTACTACAGCAGCTACTGTAGGCTCTTCTTTCACAAATGATGTGAAATGGCAAGTTACAACAGACAATTTCCAAAATTCAAAGCAAAAGTACCTTAACAGCTCAAAAATGCTATGTTAACTCAGGTGTGCTCCTTTTGAGATTGTAGTATGACTTTTCAGAAACAAAAGGATATCCTGGAAGCACATGGCAATGTTCAATCACTGCAAAATTTACATCAAATATTTCAATGTGTAAAAATGAAAATCTGCCAAAATGCCAAATAATGACAGTCAAAATGGCTGGTATTAAAATCATTACCTTACATACGTGAGATTACAATTGGGTTTTTTCCACAAGGAAGTAGTTGCTTCTCATTTACTAGAGCTCACGTAAGCCCAAAGGTCTGATCTGCCTTTGTTCATTTAATGTTTTCTTCTTCCCAGAGCCACCTCATGACCTGGACCCACTGGTGAAGACTAAAACTAGGCCGAGGTGAAAATCACCCTACTATGATAGAATAATGAATTAACTCATAAAAGGTAGCTTACTGATAAACTGTACATGAACCTGCTATATATTCTCTGTTTGTCCTCTATTGTAACCTCACCTCCAGGTCCTACTCCAGCACCTCTATTGATGATGCAATGAAGAAGACAGAAGAGCCACCCACCCCTCCACCTCGACCCCAGAAAGCCCACTCCAGGGCCTCGTCTCTGGACCTTAACAAGCTCTTCCAGCAGGGTGCTCTGGGTACGATTCACTGCCACAGCTACTCCCAGTCTTCTCACACTATTAGCTTTCTGACAATAGTTCATCCTATTGTCGCTCCAGAGAACATTAAATGCCTGGAGCTACGGTACATTTGGCCACCAAGTTATTATGTTTTGTTTGTGACAGTTCTCCTTTCTTGGTATAACAAAAGGGGAACTGGAGACAGGTGCTTTCTATTGCTTACTTTGACAGGCGAGAAGTTCACATGAGAATGAAGTATACAACGTTGTGCAATTCTGTGTTTATGATTATGGAACTATGGCTGGGATATTTGTGTTTTGGGAGTGAAATGTGAGTCCTGAATGCACAATAGAGCCGTGTACAACTATCCACATTAGTTTAAAGCCTAGTGACATTTTGTCTTTAGGGGTAAAAAGTGGATGGTTGCCCCCTCCTCCAGCTCTCCCTCCCAGACCATCAACCACACAGGTAGGCCTTGTTTTATTACAAACTTTAACAATAATATATCATCTCTTAGCCGTCACTCTGTGCTAAGATTCTCTGGTATCTAAATGAACAGGCTTTTTGTTGTACTCTATGGACAACAAGTCTACAACTGTTTCATAAACTCATGATGAAAGAAAGCTGCTACATCTGCACTGCTGTATATTCCCTCTTGTCAGGATTCGCACTTCATCACTGCACCAGAGAAAACTCCCCACAATACAGTACAGCAGCCAAACTTCGCTGACTTCAGTCGCTTTAGAGAAGAGGTGAGCATTAATATCTGACCTATCGTCATCTACTGTTCAACTCAGATGTGTTTTCTTTTTATTTGATGTTTGATCCTGATTGATAATGACTTTTTTGCTTTCACTTGTCTTAGTATGAGTTTATACTTGCAGATGCACATTTTTGCAAAAGACAAATCGTTTTTGCAAAAGGAAGAAGAAGAAAAAAAGCGTTCAGCAGGCATACTCAAAATTCCATCCCAAATTGTCAGCATTTTCCCTCCCCTGTTTACCAGCTCCCATCTCAGGTGGTAGACAGTAAATATGTCGTCTAGGTCATGTTTGTCAAATATATGGGTCTCTATTCCAAGACAGAAGTGAGCTCAGAGGATATGACAGCGGTGTACATCAATGTACTGTGGACTGCTGCAAGCGAATGCATCAAGGATTTATTTAGAGGCGGCAGTGGCTCAGGAGGTAGAGCCCTCGCCCAGCAACCGGAAGGTTGGTGGTTCGAGTCCACATCCTCCTGGGGAAAAAATCTGTCGTAGTGTCCTTGAGCAAGACACCTAACTCTAATTGCTCCCGTTGAGCAGGTTGGCGCCTTGTATGGCTGCCTCCGCCAACGGTGTATGAATGTATGTGTGAATGGGTGAATGTGAGACAATCTCTGTAAAGCGCTTTGTGCTTTCGAGCTGTGAAAAGCACTATATAAATGCAGTCCATTTATGGCTGAAGTGACATGTCGTGCATTTTGTCTCTGCCCTTATCACCCTCATGCTCTCTTTGTCCTTCATTTGTCTTTCCCGACACTTTTCATTCTTTCATTTGTGTGTATGCTTGTGTGTGTGCATGCACAAGCACAGTCACTTTTGTGTGGCAATGTATTTAATTCTCCTTGGTCAGCATGTTGCATGCAAGTCCTGAATTATACCACACAACAATCCAATGCAATGTTCAGTATTGATGAACGTCCATCAATTATTCCAAAATATTTAAAGTATGTAGCATTCTCCCATAAAAAAATCACAATGGAAAGTCAAAGTTTAAGCCCAGTTTATAACATGGTCCACTCCTATGATATGATCCTGCATTTAGGCAGTGCCAAGAACATCCATCTCTGATTCAAACTCACTCATCCAATCTCACTTTACTGCCTCACAGAGGGAGATGTTGTTAAAACTGATACCTTAATGTAATTCATTCGTCCTTCCCGGCCCAAGTCTTCCACGACATAACCTTTTTTGTAAAACCCTTTGTAGAATATTTTTTTCACATTTTAATGACGGCCCACATCCATTCAGAGCTAGCACTCTTTATTTCACATGATTTCTTTAGTGCTACAGACACGAACCATTAACACCTAGTGGGGAGTATAATCTAGGAAGCATGGAAAAACACCACATTAACTTTCACTTCCCACAACTATGACCACTGTGCCTCATCCCACAGGATACTGGTTGCTTATGAACTGCATTGACATAATGTGTGTTGTTTTTCACCCAAGACTTTTCATAATCAAGTGCACATTCTTAGGTGTGTCATTAGGTGTGTCATTTTCTATAAAAATATGTTAATCTCCATTTTGTGCAGTATTACACTACTTACTTATAATAATATTTTCCAAATCCATCCAATATATTACCGTAATTAGGCTAAATTGTGCCTGTTTCTGCCACTGTCCTGCCACAAACTGCTGATGGTCATATCATGTGAAGGGAAAGCTCACTGAAAATAGTTTGTAATTATCAGACAGTCAATTTCTGAGCTAAATAGTCTGCCAAACAGGCATAATTAACAAAAAAGTGTGGAAGCAAAAATACTATATTATTGGGCTCAAGAATTTCCTGTTTCCTGTAAATGCAGGTGAAAAGCATTTCCAATAGCAATTCAGCTGTAAGAGACATTTTAGTACACATGCATGTTTTGAGGAAGTTTTTGTAGGGTATTTCAATGTGTTCTGGAGACATTCGCCCACTTCACAACCTCCATTCCCAAGAGTTTGTATTTGCAAGGCTCTTCTTTGTATTTGCCCATCCTCTTTGGGACACAGCTTTAAGGGGCGAGGCGGTGCTCTGCCTGTCTTAATGTCATCCACCCCTCTGGCTCCTGTTGGACCTTTGAGACAGATCAGATGTAGTCAGTTTTAAGGTCACAGGATACTATGGAAGTTTTTTGGTAACAATATTCAAATGTTAATGTAATATGCCAAATGGTATTCCTCTATTTAAATTTAAATTTCATTAACAAGCATGGGTATTTTGGCTCAAAATTAAAAATTTTAATGAAATAAATTGAATTAGCATTTGCCATTTAATATACTAGTATTACAATTTTATTTAAACAGAGCCCTGCACACTTTATCGTTACTTTATTCAAATGCTGATGCAATGTGGAAAATGAAAATGTATTTCCCGAACTGCATGGTAATGTTTCCAACATATATGCCATAATGGTGACAAAATTTAAGTTGAAATGTATTTTACCTTGAATGCATTGCCACTCTGTAATAAGGCATTTTGCTATTACATTTGCAAAGACTACCCACGCTCCGGAGGTAACAAAATTAAAATGGAAATGCATTACGAGACGAGGCGAATGCAAAGAGTCTTTCTCTGGATTTGAAAATGCATTCAGAGAAAAGCATTAACATTTTCACAGGCTCGCTACTTGTCAATCATCAGACGATGGGTGGGTCTTGTGACGTTCAATAGCCAAACTGGCGGGAAGCGCTACAGAAGAGCAGCTGAAGTAGTTACATTAACATTCCATTGATACAAGTTGTACATTGTACATGTTGTCTAATCCCTCAAATCCTGCCTCCTTTATTGAGTAAGACTCGATATCACGATAAATGACAATCTGCACGCAAAGTATTTTTAAACTTAATCATATCTTTCACTCATGGTTTGTGTTTGGTCTATCCAATCTCACATGCCCTCTCGTTACATGTGCTCCTCTTCCTGTGCAATGTCACTGTCTTTCTGTCTTCCCACAGGATATTCTACTTAGTCTTAATTAAAACCAACCAGATTGGAAGATCCCAAGCTGGGGATACCTCATGTGTATATTTTTGACCTAGTAAGACAAGCTGGAACTGATACCAGCCCAGCCCCTCAGGGAGACAGTCTACAGATGAATGAACTGTCAGAGTAGTTAGAAATAGCTTCCTTAACGTGAAATCTGTCAATCTCAAGTTAACGATTAATATTTATGACCAGATTTTACATTGAACTCTTGGGAACCGCTGAATGTGCAGTTATGGTGAATGAAAAACATCTCACATCTACAGGCATACTGTTTGAGAAAACAAAGTAAACGAGCAACTTGCATGTGACTTAAGTTCTGTAAGTTGAATCAGATGGTAAAGTGGTAAGCCAGTCCTGTACCTTTAGAGACATGATCAGTGATACACTAAGTGACCGGCAGCGGAGGGTCAAGGAGAAGAAAACTACAGTCGGTGAGCCACTAGGCAGGCAGCCAGAGTGTTGCTGCCGCAGTCGTGACCTAAACGCCACAGCAGAGCTAAATATCCACTAAGCCCAACCACCATCCAGGCTCACCACAGCCCAGCGTCTCCTCCAGAGTGGAGAGAGTTTGCATCGATCCACTATACAATTTCAGACATTGTGAGCACTAGTGGTAGACATGCTCAAGGTCCTCTCTCCTCCCTTCCTCCTATTGTGTTAGCTGGTTCCCTTGGCATCTCAGCACAATCACCAGATGGGGCTGTAGCATACGTAACTTAATTCCACCTGGTTTAGATAGGAGTTTCTTTCAAGTCTCCCCCCACCCCCCTTTTTTGGGTTTACATTCACCACAATAATAAGTACTTATTTGAATAGTGAGAGAGAGTGAGAATAGTGAAGTGAGACCGGTTGTAACCCCAAAATACCGCCAGCCCTAACGTTGCTGGAGTGAAACAGCCGTGACCTATGACTGACCACGTATATTGTGCATGGTGCTCCTGCGGTTTATTGCCACCATAGCAACTGCTACCTTCAAATGTTTCCATGCTGTGGTTTTATTTCATCCAATGGAGCAGTGAATCTTATAGCCACGTGTTTGTGTCTGCCTGCTAGGCAGTTGCGTGGCTCAGCAAAATAGATTTTTATGTTCCTAGGGCCCAATTTACAGCACCAGCTAAGCCTGTTTAAACTATCAGTAAAGCCTAGGCATTTCAACTGCCACCGCAAAGGGAGACAGCCAGCCCTTAAAAATTAATGGTTCAAATTCTGTAAATACAGCTTAACATATGGGAAATGTTGAAGCGCAGTAAACTTGCAAATGGTCCTGCCTTGTAAGAAATGCCTATTAAAACTAAGGTCTTAGATGTGTTGTATTCTTGGTGTCATGGACTGAGTAACCATAGCTCTGACTAATTTTGACAGTGACAGTATCCAAACCCATTCCTTACATTTTCCAAATGTAGTGGCCGGGCTATGTGCTGAATTTACGGAATTCACCTTTAAGTGTAGTACCTGCGCAAAACTTCAGGCATTCTTGCTTTATTAGCCTCTCTGGTGAATGAAAGCAGGTGGTGGTGATACATTATACATTGTGTCTCTGAGGGAATAATGGATGAAATGCAGCAAGGAGATGCAATAAAAAGCAAGTTAATCCATCATGGCTGCCCCCGAGAAGGCAGGAAGCCATGGCTGGAGAGCAGTAGATCGTGGTCCCTGTAGGGAAGATGCTGATTTATACATGGTGAGGTGGGATACAATTAATCCTGCCACTTCAGCAGCTCCTCCGTGTCATTTCACCTCATCATGACTAGACTTTGTTCATTCTTATGTTTGCCATCGTTATTAATATTAGGAGTTATTTTGTTGCATATAGGAACTTATTTATCTTGTGTATTTTAACATTGCTCATGGTTTTCCTTTTGTCTGAGTTGCAGGAGGAGAGCAGTGTGACGCCTGAGGAACAGAGTCCACTCCGTAGATTTGGGCCAAGTGTTGAGGACCTGACAAATACTCCAAAACAGGTCAGAACTGGACTTACATGGAAGTGTGAGGGCCATG
>OMLI01036745.1:0-10527 GCA_900302605.1 Rondeletia loricata
TGATATTCCAGACCTGTCAGGTGGATGGATTATCTCGGCAAAGGAGAAGTGCTCACTAACACAGATTTAAACAAATTTGTGAACAAAATTTGAGAGAAATAGGCCTTTTGTGTACATAGAAAAAGTCTTAGATCTTTGATTTCATCTCATGAAAAATTTGAGCAAAAACAAAAGTGTTGCGTTTATATTTTTGTTCAGTGTAGGAGAATGTTGTTTTAATAAACAACTTTTGAATCACACAGCGCATCCGATGCAGAAAAGGAAAGGTTGTTTGCATTAGAACCAGGACACACAGTGTCATAGATGCGATGCAGCTTACACAGTTCCACACTATAGGTTGTTATCAATAACAATCATATTCCAACGCTCGATTCCTAGCTGGGGGGCAAGCGAGCAGACAGCTGCCCTGTCACATAGCTATATAGTCATTTTAGACTTTATAAGAGCATTTATGACTTCTGATAGGTTAAATAGCTACTTTCGATAATTTTCGATACTTTTAAAATACGTAATATTTTCGATACAAAAATATGGTATCTCGATACTTCGATAGTATCGATACTTTTGACAACCCTAGTGTATTTTGTGTAATTTGTTGTTGCTTTTGTGTTCCTTTGCTGCTGCCTGTCTTGGCCAGGTCTCACTTGAAAATTTGATTTTTAATCTCAATGTGACTTTCCTGGTTAATAAAGGTTAAATAAATAAATAAATTATAGAGCTAAATGTATGCATAGAAAATAACATCCATTTTTTAGCCTTCAGAATAAAAGCTCGAAAGTTTCAAAGTGTAGAAATATCTCTATCCCCGGGGCCAGTCGGTAATACGGCTGTGGACATTTCTGATGCAATGACTTGACAGTACGAGTGGTGACTAACATGCCACATTGTTACAGTCACCAACAGAGGACACAAGTATCCAGCACATTGCTTTAATTCTTGTGCTCGGCTAAGCTAGCTCACCCAAAGGCATTTCACCCACCATTATCACATCAAACTCTGACAGGTTATGGCCCTGCTAAGATACTGTTGTACAACTCCCTTTAGAGGCTGAAGAGAGTCACAGAGCAAGCATAAGGCTTGACCAGGTGTTCATGTTTTGCCAAGGCTAAACAGATATATCAACAATGTCACAGCATGGCTCCCATAATTTTAGAGTCCAAGTTGTTTATCCAAATGTCATGATTATGTAAAAAAAAAATTATACAATAGATGAAATGAATAAAGTAACAAATGAAAATAGAAACAAGCTGACCACAAAACCATGGTACAAATTTCATCTTTATATTTAGGATGCTGAACCCACCTGCACCTGAGCTGATGAGGCGGTTGAACAGCAGTTCCATGAATCTCCTGCTGAATTCGTACATCTCTTGGTGGCTTGGCAACAGTGTGAATGAACGCCATCTTCACCTGCCGACCTAAAAAAAGTTTCATAGTGTACAGAATGTCATGAGGACTAAAAATATTATTTTGTACAGTATATGTCCAGCGTTGCTATCCTGTAAAGGAATAATCAATATCTACAGTGATACCATTTGAGTTTACACAGCTTAAATTATGTCAATGTCAATCCAGAATGGTCATAACTTTAGTTTTTCTAAAACCAAGTGATTAATTGTTCCATTGAACATAATTAAAAATAATAGTAAGATGGCCATTGATGAAAATTTGACGGATTCTTACATACCAACCTGTGCTACAGTAAGTCCTCTTTAAATGTATTCATGGACACAAATGGCCAGGGAACAGATGGCCAGGTCTACATTAACCCAGTGTCAAGCAGTATTTATGGGTCTTCTCATCCAAACTACTAGAAACCATCTAATGAAACCATTTCAATTCTTAAAGGCCCACTTCTTTATCCAAACAATACATAAGGGTAGCCCTGACACAAAAAAACAATACACAGGAATAAAGACATTGTCCCATTCACAAATCTCAAAACAAATCTCTTAAAGCGAGGGTTGATGAGCTTCCAATTTGATTTCACATTTGGTTTTAAACGTATGGGGGTTACGTTTAAAACCAAATGTGTTTGCTCATCGAGATGCTACATGCTAGAGACATCACACTTTGTGCTACAACGGAGCTTGGCATTTCCCAGGTTACCTGTTCAATATCAAACATATTATCAAAGTTTTAAATGTTGTATCTTGCACATTGTGAAGTTTGCCATATTGGACATTCAGTCATTTTGGATTTTTTTTTTTTAAAGCCGTTAAAATTCCATCAAGCGATTTTAGTTATGGACTGATCTGCACCAAACTCGCTGTATAGCATTAGCTGATGTACTCAAAATAGTCCCTTATTGTGGCTTCAAACTGTGGAACAGGGTTTTGTGAGGAAAAGAAGTAAAATGATAACATTAGTTTAAAACAAATGTTTAATATGTTTTTTAAGGCTTTTTCTACCTAGTTCAGAATAGTATTGATAAATGAATATGTAAAAGGCTTGGGGGGGGCACAATGCCATCATTTTGAGATGCCTTCACATTGACAGAAAATGTGCAGTCAAGTTCAGTATACAGTACACACCTTTTGGTCTCTTAGAATGGGCTGAGACAATGCTTTTGGTCAGTCTTTTGAGTTTCCTTTCCCTCTCCTCAGACAGCCTGATGTACATCTCTTTCCAGGACTCATACTCCTGAAGCTTGGAGTCTCGAAACTCCCTCTGACAGTGTTTCCCCCATAATTTGTCAGTCACTCCGATGTAGATCTATAAAACACAATCAAACACAAGGCAAACAGATATTTATGTATAAAAAGAGAAGTCTCCTGCAAAGAAGTTCTGCTCTAATCACAACTTTTAAATCTTTAAACTCCTCGGGCATGTACACATTTACAGTTTTCTGTTTTTGTTTTGTTTTACTAAACCTACAAAGGACATTTCAGAATGAACTATGACATACTGTATATACCACAGCTGCCCTAAATTAATTCAGAAGTCACATTCTTACTGGGTTGCATTCTTCAATACGTAGCAGCTGATCTGGTGTACATCTCACCAATACCGGCTCAAGGATTTCAAACGGGACTCCTCCAGTTTCATAGAGCACTGAGAAGAGATTGCTGTGCCTTAAAAGCAAATCCAACAAACTGACAGACATCACAGCCTTGTAGAGGGTTCTTTGGGCTTTACTCACAGTCAATGTTGTTCTGGAGTGTGCGGATACACTGTTCGTACAAGGTCATCATGGCTGGGAGGAAGATGGTCTTGGCACCAGAGTAGACTTGCATCTTCTTGTTTAATCTTTGACCAGTGAAGACCACAGACTCCTCAGAGATGTCACAAAACTCGGAGATCTTCTCAACTGAAAGGCAAACTATGTCAAGAACAAAGTCACCTTTATGTAAAGTATTTATCATAATGTACAGGTGTGCATTTGTCATACAAACCTTTTCTTTCAAAGTACTCAACATTGGATGGCTTATCACATTCAGGCAGAACTGCAGGTAAAGGAATGTTGAGCAAGTCCATTACAGACCCCTCAACCTTCTAAAATATGGGGGAATGTTAGTCATGACTAATCCATGTTACATTTATGATATACATTATAAAACCTAGAATGTTTATGTGATATTCAAATATACCTTTTTGGAGGTGATGACATTTCCAGACATCATAGGTAACTTGACAGATTTAATGCCACGTTCTTTTGTTGGTTCTTCTTTTTCAAATCTCTTGATTTTTTTGGGAGGATTCTTAGCTCCAGCTCGTTCCTTCCTCTTAGATACATTCAAGTCATAGTTCAAGTAAGACTCAAAAGACATGGAAGGCTTCTCGAGGTCATTTTCACTTCGTTTGTCTTTACGCTTTATCTTGGCCCTTTTGGTTTTGGTGTTTGGATTTCCCTTATTTTCAGACTCCCGTTTGTATTTAAGACCAGCCTGCTTCTTTTCAACTGGCTGCCTCCTTTTTCTGTTGTGTGCCCGGGAGCCATTGGGCCTTTCTGAAGATCTGTCACCTTTAGCATTGGCCAAGTTAAACAAAGTCTTCGAGTGTTTGTCACTGGATTCAGATGAGAAAGGTTCTTCAATATCTTTTGATATAGATTTTGAACTTGGCTGTGCTTTCTTATTTGACTCTTTTTCTGGCCCCAAGTTTCCAGTATCAGAATTGCATTTTTCCACAGACACAGGCCTGGATTCCTGCTGAGTGTCCTCAGAGTTTTTGCATCCAAGCACAGCATCATCATCACCTGATTTTCTGTTACATTGATTATTTTTATTTTTATTAGAAGTGACTGAATCATCCTCTTTCTCCCCTTGGTTTTCAATTTTTTTGTCAGAATCATCTTTTTCCAAGATATTCTGTTTTTCCTGTTGGCAATTTTCATTCAGGTCATCTTGCCCTTTCTCTTCTTCAATTTCTTGTTTCTCTGAAATAGGTTTTCTATTCCCCGTTTTCGTTAAGAGCTCATTTGAAGTATCCTGGCTCTTGTCATGAGCTGTTAAACAGTTATTGTTTGATTTGTCTATTGTCAAACCCCCATTATTTTGACAGTTTTGATCATCCAATTTGTCTTTCAAGTGCATACTCTGTGAGGCATCTCCATCTACTGTATGGCTGCGTCAAGGTAAAATTCAAGATAAAAAAAGATGTCAAACACACAAACAGAAAAAATTATCACAATCCATTATATTATATATTGAAAAGTAAAAGTAAAAAATAAAATGCACCACACCTTGTGGATTCCTTAGGGACCAATTTCTTCCAATATCTGACTAGCGACTTGACAAATTCTCCAGCCTGCTCATGTCTGCGCAAAGAGTTAACAGTTTTTCCAATCCCAGTTTCCTACGCAGAATTTAAATGCAGACACATGGTAAGGCTACTTAATCAGTGCAGTCAATCAAAAAATTAAGGTTTATAAGCATTAAGCAAAAATTCACATGTAAATATGTCAACATGAATAAAATCTATTATTTGAAATGGAGGCTCACAGCAAGAATGTCTAATGTGATATCCAGATCCTTGAGTTTCTGCAAGATTTTTAGAACCTGTAAAGAAAGAAAGAAATGCATGAATCCCTCCTCTGATTAGGCCTACTTTAAGATGCTTTGGTGCATTTTATATCCACCATTTAAAAAACCTTGCGCAAACATCTACATGAGCCATTTCATTGAGCTTGACCATGTTTAGTAATGGTTCTCATGCATGGTTATCAGTGGTGAGCCTTCAAAGAAAGGAGGACAAAAAACAGAAAGCTACTAAAAACGTGAACTAAATTGAATGAAGCCTTACATGCCAAATATGGCAGTCCTGGTTTTGGATCACTAGAGAGCCACAGTTGCCGACTGTGCATTCAGAGCAGGAGCTATGTATGGGAACATCACACGCCCACTTAGGCTGCTCCTTTTACTATGAACTATAAATGGATCATGCTAATGCTGGCAGTTATATAGTCCTTCTCTATATAACTGAACTAAGTGTTAAAGTTAAGCATTCAAAACTCCTTAAAGAAAGGTGATCTAAAGTCCTTAACACTGACCTATTTGTCAATACACCCACAACTAAATTCACTCAAGCAAGCCCGTAGAGTGCCACAACCTTCAGTGATGGACAGCAGCCATAAGTTGAACAACTGGAAGTGTTGCTAATTTAGGCACCAAAGAAACCACCCATTTTTAAAGCCTGAGTCCCACCTCAAAGTGGTGTGTGGTAGCAGCGCACATCAATGACTGAAACAGCACCCAATCAATGGCTCTCCACACAAAAATCAAGGGAGACAAGCATAATGATATAGTGCTAAGACATAAAAAAAAGCTAACAGTTTTCTCCATCAAACCAGTTAAACAAAAACATTTCAGAAGCAATGAACTAATTTTAACCTGAAGGTGTGAATTCATTTTATTCTCAATTACCGATTAACTCTAGATTCTATAAAAAAAATTATTGTAGCTAATATGCACATCAGGTGGTTGCAGCATTGTTAGAAACGGCCATAAGTAAATCCATGGTATCCATGTCAGCAAGCCCCGTTTTGGTAGTTTTTAAATTTGGAGTTGGGTATCTGAGCTCATTGGTTAAATTAGGCTACTTGATTGCCTTAGAGAAGCTGCAGTCTATCTTATTCGTTTCTAAATAAAACGACTTAAGTTACAATAAATGGTAAGTTTGGGGTGATGGCACAAAACAATTGTGCAATATTAAGACTAGTAGGCTAAAGTAGTTTAAATTAGCCAATAAATGCAGACGTTAATAAAAACTGAAATGACTTCCTAAATATCATGGACGTTTTTTTTAGAGCAATCATATAAAATCCTAACCTAGAGAGTAGGATTCAAACCAGTTGAAAAGCTGTTGCAGATATAGGACTAAAGGCAACGTGTCTCCTGAACATGTTGTGGTCTGCCTGCTGTGCAAATTAAATAAAACCAGCTACCGTAGCAGACTCTGCTGTGTCTGTGAGTTGAAGTTTAAACCGCTTGACTTTCTTCACCACATCAGAGCTGCTGGCCATCACGGTGATTCGCGTGCAGCCGTCTACACATCCGGCAGCGCACGCCCATTGATGACACTATATAATGGGCGGAACCGGTGAGCCAGACGTGACGAGTGCAGCCAATGACAAGCTCTCCCAAACCCCAACGAGATAAGGGGTTTTTATTGTTAGATGGTTTAATAAAAATACCTAACTGTTTATATTATAGTTGGGGAGATAATAGTAGGCAGAGAGAAATGTATGACCACAACAATCATTCTTATACATTATCTCACTGTACAAACTTATAGTGAAGGACATAGCAGTAATAAAGACATTAAACTGCCTTTCATTTAGCTGAGGACCCACTAAGACTCTTTCAACGACCCCTACTTGGGAACCACGGGCCTTTGGGATGGGCACAGTCTATTCCTTAGACAGACCATGCCCTTCATATCAGGGACAACAACTAGGCTTGCTGATTTGAAAACAAATACCTGGGCATGATAACTTATTCATAACCTGCGACATCACGTTGGCCGTGTCTGAATTCTCAGAAGGAGGTTGGGGAAAATCCTGCTGGCCTGTGCCAAAGAAACGTTATCCCAAAGAAATGAACGGCTTATATACCCATGGCTCTCACCACTCTGTTGAATTAATTTATTTTAACAACTTTTAGATATGCAAGACATTGCATAGGCCTACAGACCAAATAGGAGTGCAGTGGTGGAAAGAGTAGGCCTACTACAATGTCCTACTCAAGTAGAAGTAGCCTATTGTTACTTTGCTGATATTTTACTTAAGTAGAAGTAAAAAGTACTGGTGTAAAAATCTACTAAAAGTTAAAAGTAGCTCATTTAAAATGTAAAAGTAAAAGTTACTGAGTTACTTTTTTACAAAAGAGGACGTTGTTAGATGTGATCTTTCCCGTGCAATTCTAAAAGGACGAGGACAGAGTTCAAGCTCGATTCTTTTAATTGGAAAATTTGGAAATGACACAATGAAGTGCACAAACAAAGGTTACTCTTCTCTTCTTTGCTGACTGACCGTTCACTGTGAATGGCTTCACAATTCGTCAATTTACGTTGGTCCAGCTTCTGTTGCTGATGGAGAGCCACAAAATCTGTACTCTGTAATGGACGTGATTTAAAATGTAGCTAAGTACAATACTTCAGTAAAAATTTACTGAAGTAAAAGTAAAATTACTGACTTAAAAAAATACACAGAAAAGCTACTCAATTACAGTAATGTGAGTAAATGTACAGTAATTAGTTACTTCCACCCTTGACAGTGTGTCACCTTTCACTCTTCTCTGTGCTGGGAACAGCCACACACCTTTACTCTGTAGATTTTTCATCAGCATTCAGCCTGACTTAATTGCCAAGAAGTTGATTACATAATTTGAGCTGGACCTATAGTTGGTTGGGTCGACCTTATGCTTGCTATTGGTTTATGGTTTATTTTATTCACACACACACATATATTCAGGTACAGAAATAATAATATTATTGTACACATTTTATTTGTTCATGCACATATAGGCAGATGCAGAAATAACAATATCATTATTATTATTGATAAGCTGTGTCGTGTGAAATGGCCACCCAAAGAAGCTACTTAAAGCTTCCTCACAGGCAAGGCTCAGAGGAACGAGAATCAGTCGAGTTCAATATCCTCTGTCTGCTCAAAGCTGCACGCTCCTTTGACTTCTGTACATCCTCTACACAGACAGCTGCAGGACTCCTGCTGCTGATAAAGTGAAGCTAGTCTCTTGCAGGTGAATGAACATGGAGAGGTTTAAGACATGGACATATTGATGGATCCCAGAGAAGAAAGGGGCCACAGGAGCAGTCTGGCAAGGATGAGACTACGTATGGTCTAGGAAGTTATCATTATATTATTATTATTAGTAGTAGTAGTAGTAGTAGTAGTCGTATTCATTGTCATTGTTATTGTTATTGTTATTGTTATTGTTATTGTTATTGTTGCTGTTGTTAATGTTCAACTAGATTACATCAAAAACAATTGAACAGTCTCATTCCAAGATCTCCACCTGCTGATACTAGATTGCTGGAATGAAAGTACTGCAGTATAGCAGTATGGACTAGTATTTTAAGTTACAGACATCTTAACACCTTTAACTTGAGAAACATTAACATTTGGGGGGCTGCAATCATCTATTGTACATTCCTGAAATATTTTATATATATAACGGATAGCGTGTTGTATTGTACCTCATCCCCAGTCAGGATATAGGTCGAGCCTATGCAATGTGTTGACATCAAGTCGATTGGAGGCTATTGTGGGATATTGTGGGGGGTGGTGGGGTTGGTGGGGTGGTCCTTGCCCTCTGCCGCACGTATTGCGCAATATTTGATTGATGCACTCCCTTAGAGGAGGAGTTAACTGCGTGTCTCTTTCAGTAACGGTGTCGGCTGGTCTCTCTCTCCTGCACACCAACTGGAGGCGCAAGTACCTTCTTCACCGGCCTCAACTTAATTCATTTCTCAGGTAAGAAGGGCTAAACAAATGGTTATCCCGTGCTTGATTGTTTGCAGTTTTATAGCAATGAAAAGGCAGCTTGATGCGGTTAACGGTTCAGTGCTTGTCAACTAGTGTAAAATGAAAAATCTGCCATTTTTCTGTTTAATTTAGATGCGCTTAAAAAGGCAAATGTAACGTATGAAGCTGTAATTCCTTTAGGAAAAAGTTAACAAGTTTGGGATACAGACTATCTCCAGTCATGAAGACAGTGAGCCTGTTTGCCAGAGTGGTAATAATTTGAAGAGCAGTATTTTATCCAACTTTTTTTTAAATCGTGGATTGTGTTGATTGCACTCTTGAATTAGGAAAGCCTAACACTAAAAAAACAACGAAACATTTAGTCTAATTTGAATTGAAACAACCACAGAACACGAGGCCCGCTCCTCATGTAAAGTCTATAAAAGGAACGTATGGGTGAGCCATCCAGCGTTGCTATTCCTGGACGAGCTGCTGATAAACTGTGACAGATGCAGAGAGAGGAATGTTGACGCACTGACTTGCTCTAGCATTGACTGTCTATCAAAATACATTCTACAAACATCAAAATGAGAATAACATAGCTTAATAACACCAGGTAGCTACAATAAGTTACATGTAGGCCTACAGGGATTTGTCATGGTGGCTGACTTTGGGACAGAGACTTTCACAGTATAACACGATGGGGGGTGTCAGGGGAGGGGTCAGGATGGCAGATCTGACATGACAAGAATGACACAACAACATTAATCAAAACAATATTACAATACACTCAAGTTATTCACTGCGTTAACATGTATCAACAAAATCAATCACTACCTCAGCGTTAGCCAATGGCCCTACTCGCATATTATATACAAGTCAGGGTCAGACCATAAGACTTATAATACATAAGCTGCATCAAAACAAACCAAGAAAATGACATATAAAAAGACACCCTAGTCCTACTATAAAAAACGTCTGAGCCGATTCTTAAGCGCCAGCTTGAAACCTCCTAAGCTGCTTATGATTTTAAGATTTCCTGGCAATCTATTCCACAGCTTGACTGCCATGGACAAAAAAGTTACATTCCCCATGTTACTCTTAAACCTGGGAGGAACAAAGTCAGAGGCACTGCCCCTGGTGGAATAGCTGTGAATATCCCTCACCTGGGTGAAATAATTTTTTAGGTATTGAGGGACAGCACCATGCACAATCTTATGTACCATGCACAGCTCAATCAAAAAAGTTTCAAAAATATGGGTTTTTATGATATAGCCCAATCTCGTGAATATGGCATACCCTGCACTCCTCTATATTCCTAGCCATGTCAATAATAGTGTGATCAGGCTAGATTAAATATAGGCCAGTTCTTTGGCAGAATCATTCAGATCTGTCACAAGTTACATCTGTCACAATCAGAGCATGTGAGCGGAGCGCTCATAATTTAATTAGAGCGAGGAGCGCATTTTTAGAAGATTGGAACATTGCCACTCCGGTCCGCTCCAATTCGCGAGCCCGCCTGTTCAATCAATGAACAATGCTCCGCTCCGCTCACATGCTCTGCTACCTAAGCAGAATGCATTTTATGGGAAGGCAAAAGA
>OMLI01036746.1:0-17258 GCA_900302605.1 Rondeletia loricata
CCCCCCATTACTCCTTGTGTTCTAGAAATATCAAGGTTATAATAAGGTTATAAGTTTATAATAAGCGATAACAATTCCAACTAATGTTTGCATAAGCTTGAACACATGCACATGTTATGTGTATGTTTTGTGTATGTTATGTGTATGTTATGTGTATGTTTTGTGTATGTTATGTGTATGTTGTGTGTATAAGTAGTGTCTAGTTTAAAAAACTGCAGGAACTGCAGAGTAGCAGAAACTTTAGTGACTGATCACCTCCCCTCTTTCAAACAGCCAACAGCGACAAGCCATTTCCCTTCAACACGGCCAATACAAGTCGAGAGGGGTCAATGGCAGCCAAACTGATGGGGACAACTTAGTCTCGCGATACCAGACAATCTGAGATCTCCGCCTTGTGAGTCTAGGACCAGGTAGAGGCAGCTCTCTGGCTCCACCTGGTGGACTTACGAAGTCAGTAAACCCAGGGGAGACACTTGTAGTAGAAGAAGTACCAAAATATCCTCAGGTAGAGGTACTGTTACTTTGCTGACATTTTCACTGAAGTAGATGTAAAAATCTACTTAAGTAAAAGTAAAAAAGTGGCTCATTTAAAATGTATTCAGGGTCAACAACCAAATATGATTATCTAGTGATATCACATGATTTCCTTCTGCTCCCAAAGGGAAATACACCACTGTCTTTATATCACTTTATTGGATACTCCATGGATGGATGTACACAATATATGGTTAGCATGTTATAACTGCTTAAACAAAGCAAATATCTGGTGGCAAGGACATTGTAGTAACGCCAGGCTTAGCAATCTTCACCAACAAGGAAAACTAAAAACAAATAAAAATGTTTAAATTCTAATTACATAAATTACAAATCTGTACAACAGGGTATCAAAGTCGATGGTAATAAATGTAGAAACCTAGTAGGAAATAAGGCAGTCACATGGAATAAGGCTCAACATGGGTCATTCTCCTGAAACACCAACCGGTCCATCGTCATAAAGTTCTTTGTTTGGTTACATGGAGGTAAGTTCAGAAAAAACATCCATCTCAGTGAGAAGTATAATCGCTCAAAATAAAAAAAGGTTTACAAAGTGTTATCCAAATACTGTTTCTTTGGAAGCTGTACGCTCCTACTACATTCCATCACGTGTCAAACGTATCCTGGCTACTGTTATCATCAGACACTATCTTCCACAAAACCACAGCACAATCATCTCAAAAGCACTTTAACATTGATATCAAGGCAAGGCAACCTCTGCAATACGAATGTTTTGTGTTGCACAGCAACAGTAAGAACAGAAATTCTTCTGAACGACTTTGCAACATAATGAAAAAAATGTCCATGTCAGCACTCATCAACATTCTGGAAAATACACTTCTTCTTCCTTCCTCTTTCGAGCTTGCTGGGTTCATTTTGCTTAAAAGATCATTCCAGTTATTTTCAGCCTGGGCCTTATCTTCCTAGATTTTGCCATCATGACGATTGATTGTGTTCAAAATGTTGTGACTTCACTGTAGAGCTTCATATAGCTTCAGTTCTCTCCAATACACACTCAGCAGCCAAAGCAAGCTCCAACAGTTGAACCCAAAAAGCGATTAAAACACAATAACACTCACACAGCAATGGGACCTGCCTACTTCCCATTTTCCAATGATCCATGGTCTGAAACTTGTGTATATTGTGGTGTGTCAACAAAAGCAGTAAATATAGCAGCGCATCCACTGATGTCAGCAGTTCACACTAATATAATCAGCCATACTTAAATTCATCAATACAAATGATTATGGATGTGGCCGCTCCAACGAGTGAAACCCGTTCTTCCACTTCTTCCGACATGACTTGAACGCAGCAGAAGTAAACGAGGACGTTTGTGACCAATGCTAAAAAAGTATCAAATGGACTATTATAACTGAAATGTCAAGATCATTGTTCAATCACAGCTATTGAAAGACACGTGGAGCTGCAGCGTGAGTGTTATTATGTTTTCATCACTGTTGGAGATTGTGTTTGCCTTGTGTATTGGACAGCAGCGCTCCCAGTGGACCGGAGGAACGAAAAGCCCTACAGTGAAGTTAAGCGGTGAAGGTTTTAACACAATCAATCGTCACTGAAGGCAAAAACTAGGAAAATAAGGCCCAGGTTGACAATAAGTGGAATGATCCTTTAACGTTTGACACTGGGGTCTGAGAGATTCAAACCTGAGACACACTTTGCATCAGTAACAGCTAAACCCATAAAAGAAACATTCAGTCACTGTTTCTCAAAGTGTTCCCTTCACTTTATGCTGCTCATTTAGGTTTTTGGCAAGCAAGCTCAGCTCACACAATATTTCAGCTCTAGTTTTGTTTCAGTGTCTCTCAAGGAGAACCCCACTTAGGTGTCTGAGGAGTGCATCGCCGCCTCATCAGTCTGTGGAGGATCATTGTCACCTAGTAATTCTGTTTCAGGCACTGACAAGTCCTCATTTTGGTCTAGCCCTTTCTGGGATGCCCCGTCAGCCAAGTCCTCGTCATTGGTCTTGGGGTCTTCGTTGAACAAAGCGGCTCGCTCTGTGCCAGAAGTGTTGGAGGGAGCAGTGGTGACATAGCCAGTGGAAGTGGATCCGCTGCCACTATGGTGAGAACCAGCCTTGGCCACTATCTGAGGTGGGTGGTGCATCTGCTGGTGTGCTATCTGCATGGGGATCTGCATGGGGTAGAAGTTCTGCAGGTAAGGGTAGGCTGGCATGGGCTGATACCCGTTGACAGGGATGTAGAGCTGTGGGGGAACCATCGGCCGATGCATTTGACCCTTCATGGGCATGAATTGGGGCTGGGGGAAGGGCGAGCTCTTCTTAGGGTTGGTGTAGCGTGATGCTGTGTTTGCTGTGCTCATGCTGATGTTGCTGACAGGGCTGGTGCTAAGGGAGCTGGTCTGGGTGGTGTTGCTGGTGCCAGAAGTCTGAGCAGAGCTGTTGTAGTTGGACAGGTTCTCCCAGGTACGCAGACGTGTGTGGATATCCTTGAAGCGTGGCCTTCTTGCTGGGAATTCGCTCCAACACTCCAGCATGAGGGTGTAGGTCCAGGCTGGGCAGTCGTCCGGACAGGGCAGTAGCTGGTGGCCGTGCACCATCTCGATCACATCCTGGTTGGAGTAGCCGCAGTATGGCTGCAGACCATAACTGAAGATCTCCCACAGCACCACGCCGTAAGACCAGATGTCGGAGTCGGTGGAGAACTTGCCATACATAATGGCTTCTGGGGACATCCAGCGTATGGGGAAAGGGTTCGTGCCCATGAGGTTGTAGTAATCTGCAGAGTAGACGTCTCGGAACAGGCCCAGATCCAGGATCTTGATGCCGAGTTTGTCACAGACCAGAATGTTTCGGGCAGCGAGGTCTTTGTGGACCACTTGGTGGCTGGAAAGGTACTCCATGCCGGCAGCAACCTGGCTGATGATGTGAAGGAAATCAGCCTGCTCCAGTGTGGACTTGACTGTCTTGTCGTCATCTGAGCTGCCCACGTCTGAGTGGGGGGAGCGCATCACCAAGAACTCATGCAGGTCACCCAGGCCGGAGTAGGTGAAGATCATGCTCATTGGCTGCTCTTTGGTGACCACACCCAGCAGGCAGACAATATTTTGGTGCTGGAGCCGACAGCGGAGCATGGCTTCGTGGCGGAATTCCTCACGGAGAGTGCCATCGACCTTGTCCTTCAGCGCCTTGATGGCCACCACCTGGGTCTGCTCACCAGGTGCGGTGCCATACAGGTGGCCCTTGTAAACCTTGCCAAAACGATCCTCGCCAAGCTCCTCCATGAAACGTACTGCAGACAGGTTGATCTCCCGCAGCTTGGCCTGTAGCCACGAAGCAATGAATGAATCAGTTTCTCATTTCATCAAAGTGTACAGCTAACAATAATACTTAAGTAGCACTTTTATTATTCAGTATATGTCTAGGCTGATAAAAGTGTCCTAGTATACTACAGAATGAATGTTCATCGAAGGTTAGGTTTGCCGCACAATGGAGCGAACAACGCATCTCACATCCTGCTTCATCAGGTTCACTCCTGATTTTACTTGCTGAAATTACTAAATAATAAACAAGCTAAGACAAATCAGAGTTTTTAACCTTCTATGGACCAGGCTTCCACTGTATTCTGCCAGCACCTAGAAGAAGCCCGAGCTGTGTGGAGGTCACTTCACTTTCTTTTGCGTTACAGTAGAATGAACGTATTTAAATAAAATGGCCAGTATATCAGTGTATCCTACCTGATGTTTTTGCTGATTGAGAAGCGGCAGCTCCATGTCCTGGCTGGGCGAGGCGGCGAGCTGGCGGCGAGGCGGCGTGTCAGTCGACACCTTTTGCTTGTTGCGACACATACAGACCAGAAAGAAGAGGCAAGCGATGACCAATGGGATGGCGATGCTGGGGATCAGGATGTACAGGATCTCCCTCTTGGGGTTCTCTGGAGGCTCTGCAGGTTAAAATGCATGATGAGATGGTTATTGGTTTTATTGTGAAGCACAGTGCTAACACTTAAAATGGGTGTCAATGGTTTGATTGCAGAAGACTCAGTGTGGTACTTACTGCAGGGTCGGAGGTCACACAGGTCCACCCTGACCTGGTGGTCCAGGGTGAAGCACCAGGGCGCCTCCATCTGCCCACCGGGGTTCCGACAGAAGTTGTGGCCCCCCCGTAGCTCAGGGTACTCTGTTGGGGAAAGGTGGTGGCTGTGGGGGTACTGGGTGCTCCAGGGCTGGCACGGGTACCCCGACCTGGTGATGCTGACTGTACCCCTGTAGTCAGCCCCACTTCCATTGTAACAGCTGTGGTCTGGGGGGGAATCTGTGGAAACAGACTGAGTCAGCTTGGATGCTCTGATGCAGTATAATAAAGATCATTTGGTATAAAACATTCTAATTTTGTGGGTCTCCAAAATAATAATAATAATAATGGATTGGATTTATATAGCGCCTTTCTAAGTACTCAAAGCGCTTTACAGAAACCATTATTTATTCATACACATTCACACCGGTGGTGGTAAACTACGTCAGTAGCCACAGCTGCCCTGGGGCAGACTGACGGAGGCGTGGCTGCGCCAAACGGCCCCTCAGACCACCACCAAGATCATTCATACGCATTCATTTGCCCAAGGACACTTCGGCATGTGAACTCAGCAGGAGCGGAAATCGAACCGCCAATCCTTCGATCATTGGACGACCGCTCTACCTACTGAGCTACAGCTGCCCCTTGAATAAAAGCCCATTCATTGTCAATGGAGCAGCTTCAGATTTTACATGTTGATGACATCACAGTCCTCTGGTGTCTAACTTCAGGAAAGTTGGTCACAAATATGAATTGGACTGTTCTGGACAATAGGAATAATATGAATTCTTCATATTAATGGTATTTAACTAGACCACAGGAAACTCTTGTGCTCCACTGCCACCCACTTTTAATTAGACGTCCCTTATTTTCCTTGATTAAGTTGGCAGCCCAGGGCTGCTTGCTCGGATCGCTTTGTCCCACTAGATCAAGAATAAATCTCCTTAGATGCAGTTTTATTTACACGGCAATTACAGAGTGGAATTCCTTACTTATCAAACTCACGCAAATACAAAATAAATATACATTCTCAAAGCATCTGAAACAGAGTATCTACATGGTCAGCCAACTGACTGGAAAACATCGATCTACCAAACCCTGCAGCTCCCATGCCCAATTCTTATTTGGTCTAAATATGTTTTAATTAATCTTGTATCTTCCAGGCTTAACTGATGTCTCATACCTGTCAAATGTCTCAAAATATTTATGTTTATTATGTTTATTCCTAATAAAGAATAAAGAATACGGCTTATTTTACCTTTTAAGGCATTTCTGATGGAGGTACATTGATGTCAGCCTGAAAAATCGAATTGTTGTTTTCAGACAAACCCACTAGAGGGAACCCAGATACACACACTCCAGATATACACACTCCAGATATACACACTCCAGATACACACACTCCAGATACACACACTCCAGATATACACACTCCAGTTATACACACTCCAGATATACACACTCCAGATACACACTCATAACAGCATTTATGGAAGTGTGTATGTGTGTGTGAGCATGTGCATGTTTGTGTGTGTTACAACTGTTAATGTTATAACACATCCCATAATGTAATAAACCATTAACATTATAACAATTTGCAGCTACTATAGTAATACATTTCCCATTAATGTAATGAAACTTATTACCATTAATGGAATTACTTTTCCCCCTGATAATGTTATAATCATTAAATTATTGGAAGGTTAACATTTTCAGTTTTCAAAACTGTAATAACTGAACTGATGATGAAATCATCAAAGTGGATACATATTCATCCTTTTTTACAAAGCATCTTAGTTAATAACCAAATGTATGAATGGATGACAGTTTTGACTTTTGACTCATTATATTATCAGTCCAGTTATTACATTTTTGAGCACTGAATATTTCAATCTTCCCCTTAACAAAACCCAATAATGTAATAATCATTACTTTAACAGGAATACAAATATTTCATTAATGTAGGTAACTTATATTACGTGGAAATGTATTACGTTAATAGGTGTATTACACTATTAGCTGCTAATTGTTATTACATTAATGCTTTATTACACTAACGGCAGTTATTTCATGGACAGTTGTGACGTGTGTATGTCTGCTCAGGTCCCTGTGTGTGTGTGTGTGTGATGAGGCGTCACCTACAAGGGCCCAGCTTTTCTGCAGGTACTCCTATCCTCATGCAGGAGGCGGCATCAGGTGAGCCCGGCTGTGGCAGCAGGTGGCAGGTGGGAAGCTCCAGTTGCATGAGGATCATGGGATTAGATCGGGCGATGGTGTACTCGGCACTGCACAGGTCGTTCTCCAGGGCCTCGCATTCATCCCGGCAGAGCTGACGCCGCCGAGGACCCCGAGACCCCTCGTCACACAGAGGGAAGACGTAGTGGCAGAAGGAAGGGATGGCAAACTTGGAGCACTGGTCCGATAGGTGGGTGGAGGTCCCGATCATAGTGAAGGCAGCTTAGAGGGAGAAAACACAGAAATAACACAGTAGATGTAAGTGGGGGGAAAAGTGAATCAGCTAATCCAAAAAGAAGATAACTGGTCATAGGTTGATAGTGTCTAATACTACTACTACTACTGCTGCTACTACTACTACTAGTAGTCGTAGTAATAATAGCAACAACAACAATAATAATAATAATAATATATATAGCTGTGAGCAGCAATGCACCGGTTTCCACTGCATGAGGGCAAAGATCGGAAAACCAAGTAAAGCCCAATAACGTAAAATGTAATGTGACATGAAGTACCTGGTACACAGACGCACCAAGCTGCTTGTCACAGGATCAAGAAGAAGAAGCCTTTCCTATTTTTGTCAAAGACATCCAAAATGGTGGCCACATTTTAATTGGTTCTAATTCCTTCAATTTTAACGCCATCGATGTCATACTTGGTAGGCTGTTACTCAGTCATAGTGTTGATGATTGTGCCAAGTTTGGTATTGATAGGCCATTCAGAGCTGAATTGACAATATATTAAATACTTCATACCCTAATTTGCACAGATCATTAGTACACGGAACAGATCATTAGTACACGGAACAGATCATTAGTACACGGAACAGATCATTAGTACACGGAACAGATCATTAGTACACGGAACAGATCATTAGTACACGGAACAGATCATTAGTACACGGAACAGATCATTAGTACACGGAACAGATCATTAGTACACGGAACAGATCATTAGTACACGGAACAGATCATTAGTACACGGAACAGATCATTAGTACACGGAACAGATCATTAGTACATGGAACAGATCATTAGTACACGTAACAGATCATTAGTACACGGAACAGATCATTAGTACACGGAACAGTTCATTAGTGCTAACAATCTATTCTTCACAACAGAGAGAGAGAAATATGAATACCAAGAGAAAACACTAATGAATAGTGAGCAAGATGAATGTTAGGTTTAGAATTCAAGTTGAATTCGATTCAGAATTGATAAGAATCTGAATTGCTAAGAATAAAAGTGAACTTTATCGATTTATCTTACATTCTGAATAAGCCACTGTGTTTGACCACAGCCAGCAAACACAATCAAATACTGGTATTATGTTGTTAATTTATACCATGGCCTTGGAGAATACGTGATTCTTAGCTGAAGGTGTGTTGATTGTTTTCAGTAGTCTTATAACCATTCAAAATGACTGAGCTATCAAGATGTAAGCATTTCATTGAGCCATCGGTTGATGCACTCAACATTAAATAATATGTGAACTGTATGAATGTATATATGTATTGTGTTGAGTAAGATACAGCTATGAAAGTAGTTTGGTGTTTAGTGATGCAGTATTTAAGCTGGTGAGAAGCCAGTCAAAGCATTACTTTCCCTGAGTTATTGTTCTTAATGTAATTTATTCAAGGCTTTTACAATAAGATTGTACGTCTTAATCACATTAGTCATGTTGGTGTGTTTGGAAAATATACCTTTTGTCCGACTTACCCAGACTTAGACGAGATGTTCGATATAATTTTCACCTCTGTGCGTTCGCTCGCTCGTTTTCCATGTTTTTCCATGTTAGCATAACGTGTTAGCTTAGCATAAAGACTTGAAGCCTATAGGGGTCAGTAGCCTACCTCCGTCAAAGTGAAGAAATACACCTTACAGCAACTCCGAAGCTGTCTTATTTACACGAGGTATTATGTATTTGAAATACACGTGGGGGGAAAAAACTGTAAAAACGACGGCTATAACCGCTGAACACACATGTATCCTTCTGCCTTCCGCTGGTTGAGCGCAGTGATCCGCGCACCTGTCTAACTTCTCTAAAAACGTCTAGTTTTTTTAAAAAAATTCCCGCACGTGTATTTCAAATACACACGATACCTCGTGTAAATAAGACAGCTTCGGAGTTGCTGTAAGGTGTATTACTTCACTTTGACGGAGGTAGGCTACTGACCCCAATAGGCTTCAAGTCTTTATGCTAAGCTAACACGTTATGCTAACATGGAAAAACATGGAAAACGAGCCAGTGAACGCACAGAGGTGAAAATGATATCGAACATCTCGTCTAAGTCTGGGTAAGTCGGACAACAGGTATATTTCCCAAAATGTTGGTGTATTCCTTTAAGTAAATTAATGTGCCCTAACTGTGCTATTTTGCATGGAAAACTATATCTTTTAATGTTATACACTTGCAGATTGTCTGGGAAGCTTCCACTTTTAAACATCTGATATGCACTGAAATCTGCCAAGACACATTTCACCAATCAGATTTGTTATCTCTCTAATAATGGCAGGAATCTCTGTCTGTCTGTGTGTCTGTCCTTCGATTATCTCACGAACCGCTCACCCGATCGACTTTAAACTCGGCAGGTGTATTGCTGAGGACCCTACGGAGTGCAGTTTCGAGTGCCAAGTCGATCGGACGAGCGGTTCTCGAGAAAATCGGCCCGGTCCAAACGGGCACTGCTGTCGGGCACTGCACTCTATTCACAGTTACGAAACGTAAAGTTAGCGGAATGCCCGAAAAAGCATTGCAGTACTGTTGTAGCGGTTCTCGAGAAAATCGCCCCAGTCCAAACGGGCACTGCACTAGTATTTCAAATGAATCATCCAGATCCAATTGAATATTTCAGAAAAATAATTCCATTATGTGCCTCTCTACAAATTTGAACTCTAGGTTAGAACATGAAAGAGCGAAAAGAAAATTAAAAGCACATTTTGTGATAGACAAGTGGCTAACTACTGCTTTGTGCGAGTGTGTGTGTGTGTGTGTGTGTGTGTGTGTGTGTGTGTGTTAGTAGAAACAGATAAGAGTGAGAGAGAAAGACAGACCAAGAGAGAGGACAAAAATATGGGATGGTCTAGTGAAAACAATTGTGTTCTTGTCCGGGTGGAAAAGCCTCTGAAACAGCATTTAGACCATCATGGGACAAACACAATAACTTCAGATCAGTAACTAATCAATACAAGCGGCTGTTCTTCTTACCTGTGATTCGGTTTTCACTCTCGCCCTGCATCTGCAGAGACTCAACATAGATGCTCCGGTTGCCAATGAAGCGAGCGCAGGCGATGCCTCGGTACGGCTGGCAGAAACCTTTTTCACGTGATCTGAAACAAAAACAAACAAACTGATGTAAAAGAAGAAAACCAAGCGTCAGTCACGTTTTCAAATCCACAAAGAAATCACTTTGACCTCGGTGACAAATTGAGTTAACCTTTGTTGACTCATTTAAATGAATAACTTGCTAAATTAAATAATGAACTAATAAACATGAAGTCATTACTGTTCATCTCTCAGAGTGGGTAGTAATTCAACTGTTCCTCTGGTCTAATCTGTCCTGTGTTGGCTAAACGGAGGGGGAAATGTCTCATCTAACCTGGACTTGTTTCCAAACTTTGCTTTTTGCTAAGAACATTAGTATGTTCTGTTTGCACTGGGCTTAGTCTCCTTTCAGTCTGTCAAGCAGCTACCAGACCTGACTAAAGTCTTAATCCCCAAAACAAACAGGCTGAGCCTAAAGCAGGATAGACACTGTATACACAGAACAAACCCTCATGCTTACTGAAATGTGAAACGTACTCAAAGATGGCAAATGGAGAAGAATGTGCTACGTGTTCTGTCTTATTCCACACTGAGAAAGCTTTGTACTGAGGTTTCTTTTGATTAACCACAATCACATTTGCACGGCTCAGGTAATTTTATTGAGCTGCTTTGTATGGGAATAACATTTACACACAAATACATGCACACCACCAGTGAATATCAGAATTGCCTACAGCCAAAGAGAATGGAAGTGGAAAAGTGGTACATTTACAAGATCAATGTAATGACCTAATTAGCTTTTTATTTGGCAGTTAGTGTGCAGAGAAGCCGACTGAAGCCTGACTGGAGTTTTGAATACTCATCACTACATCTAGATTTGAATTAATAATCCCAGATGTCTCACAAGAAGGGAGCCAACACTGCACACAACAATGTTCTTCATATACTGATGCATGATCATTGCATTTCAACAGATTTTGAGATACAGTATCCTCTCACTGAGATTAATATGTAATCCAATCTAAAAATTACAGGTATATCTGAAAAGGGCACCAAGGACAAAAGGGGCATTCCACCGCTCCCATATCCCACCTGTGTTGCCGGTAACAACAGATCATGGGTGGAGAAATGGATTTATTAAAAGGCAAAGTCACTTCTACATTGTTAATTCAGAGTTTTAATGTATGCTAATATAAGACTTACACATCAAATACAAAACATACTGTTTTACCAACCTCATGAGTTAAATTATTTTAGGTTTGAGAGAATCAAACGAAATAAATCTATTCTGAAAAGGTCGATGCTATAACAGCTCCGCTCACAGACGTGTCAGCAGCAGACCGTAGAAACGCAAACCCACAAGCCTCCATGACGTACGCTCCGAGAACCGTCACGCTGCAGTGTCTTACGACTGCACCTTTTCCAAAGGCTGGAGTCAGGAGTTCAGTGGCTGGGTAATGATTTCAACTAAAGTATGTGGGTCTCAGATCTCTTGTTCCTTTCCAGTGCTAGCACTTCCTACTGAAATGTTCTTACTGTAAAGAAGCAAAGACATCCCGTTTTCCAAAACCCAAGCAAAGCAATTATGAAATACCTGATACAAATCTCTTAACTCATTCTCACATAACTATGAGAATGTGGTTTCTCGTTACCCATGACCCAAACAGAGTCTGTTCTTCTGCTTATATACCATCTCATCCTCATCATCTCATCCTCATCGTCTCATCGTCTCATCCTCATCATCTCATCCTCATCATCTCATCCTCGCTCATCCTCATCTCTCATCCTCATCATCTCATCCTCGTCATCTCATCCTCATCATCTCATCCTCATCATCTCATCCTCATCATCTCATCCTAATCATCTCATCAACTTCACCTCAGCTCTTCAGTCAGAGAAGCAACGACATGAGAGGTTGACTTAATCTAGATCTAGACTTTAAAACTAAAGTCAAGATGATGAATAACGTTAAGTATCAGGGGGAAATCGCTTGGCTAGAGCTGTGGAAACAGATTTCTATTACCATTTCTCTCCAAGCAACAAATCTAATGTAACTTCACTTTAGCTGTCAGTTGTGTTTTGGTTATATTTATGTTTCACATAGCAGTAACGTCAACTTCATCTTAAATGTTTCCTGGCAGTAATCTTCTGACTTAACAACACTGGTTTTGAGGTGAAATGTCTTCTTTCTGCCGCCAGTCCCCCTACATGAGGATTACTGCACTTCCTACCACCACTGTCAGAAACCCTCCAGGGGAAACACTGGAGCCTTACGTAAAACCATACAAAACTTCAGAAGAATCAGATTTATGCTGCGATAACATGAAGTGCCAGTTTCCGCCCTCTTTGAAGGATAAACAAGGAGAGGACAGTGCACAGCATGTGTATTTCTTTATTCACAGTGTTGCCTTTCTCTATCTACGATTACCTTAGTCTGCCAAAACCCTGACCTCACAGGAAAACAACTCCACTCTCTGTCAGGTTGTAATCAGTCCCAGACGCTCCCAGACATCATAAATCCATCGAGGCTATCTCTGGAGTCCAAACGGGAGAGTGCGTTCGCTTTGTGTACTGTGTATCTGGGCCTGTTTACTCTTCACAGCGGTTATCATTAACACCTACGAGTAACACCGTGGCTCGGCTCGGCACGGTACGGTTTAGTTCGGTGTAGCACATACGAGCTGCAGACACGAGAGAAGTTATGAAAACGTTGAAATGAAAACCAGCCAGTCGTGAGGCGTGTTAAGTTAAGCACGGGCGAAAAGTAAAGTAAGCCGATTCATAAAAGGAAGGGCCTCGGCGGTTTGCCCTGAACCCAGAAGAGGAAATGCAGGAGTTGATGTTGCAGATAAGCTGAGGACATAAATTGCTTGTGGCGGACATCAAAGGACACAGTGAGGGAAAAAACTAATCCTGGCATTCCTCAGGGAACGTGTCAAGGCTTTGTCTGGCTGCACTGTAAACATGAAGTGGAGTTATTAGACCCAGACACGGCCATGAGAGAAAGTTACCAAGCTCAACTGCTATGGTAACGGTCCAAAGGTCACTGGATTCCCAATGTTTCGACTTATCACTTTGCATTTAATGACACGTTTGACAGTATCTCTTGCGTATGGTTTGACTGGGCAGGACGTGTGTGATTTAGATGGCAGCCAGTGGGACCAGTGGCTGTAATGGTGTGGTGGGCTGTACAATAGAGCCTTCACAAGGAATTTCTATGGCGTTCAGTTCCCATTTGCTTCAAGTAACGGAGAGGTCTATTGTCAAAGAGAGCTGTCGATGCTCAAGTCCCAGTCACATATGGTTATAATCTGACTCCAGCTTGGATTGACTGCAGGAGGATTAGATAACATCTGAAGAGTTTAAAGGGGCATTATTATAGGAATTCAAATGTTCCTCCATTTACATACAGCTATGATCAGAGATGTTTAATGCAGACATTGTTACGACATTTAATGCATTTTCCCAGTCAGTTTCAGACTAACGCATCATAGCTGGACTCGGTCCTGATTGGCTCCCCTCACTAAAGAATGACTGAAACCCGTCCAATCAGGCCAGTTTGCAGCATTTGAACTGGAAAGCCTCCAGTTCACTCAGCAGGTTTACCGGCTGCTGTTGTCGGCCAATCAGGGTCGAGTATTGTGAGGACTTAAGTCTTCACATTCATTCAATAAATACCTTTTCAACTAAACTACATTTGCAGAACATCATGAAGAACATTATTCTTGTCCGGAGTCATACTATATTTGAAAACACAATAATGAAAACTGAATACCGTAATATGGGACCTTTAGCAATTATTAATGTTTCTTTAGTTAAGTTGATTTCCTTTATTGTTTTTATTTGTAATTTGGTATGAAAGAGCCAAACTCATATCAGCCTTCCTCAATCCCAGACCAATATGTGCAGAAATATGTATTAGAGCCATAAAGATTCCTCGATTAGCTGAACTGCAAATGCACAGGAATCGTATTCTTCTCCCAGATTCTGCCTTCATGTGGCGCTGAACAGCGTTTGATCTCTCCGTGCATCTGCTTATGTAAAGCTGAACCTTCTGTTTCCGTCACAAGTTAACCACGGCTTATCCCTGTCATTGCACAAAATGTAAAAAAATCTGGAACCTATAATTATATGAGATGGTCTTATAGAGAAAAGACTTCAAAGCAATAAAGTCAGCCTCACTATGTGGGTTTCGATTGCACATCAGAGGAGACACACAAGGAAGTAATTTATCAGCATTATCCAAGGCGCGCTGTGCGGTTGTTCTTCAGGGATATTCTTCAGAACCAGAAAAGGGGACAAAGCGTATGTGTAGAGGTACGAAGGTACGAAGGTACGAAGGTACGAAGGTACGAAGGTATGAAGGTATGCAGTCTGGGTGCAACTCATTCATGTCTGCATAGCCAGACGTTTCTTACTTCCTTTCTCCATTTCCAACTTGCCAGACAGAGAGAATGTAACGTAGCATGCAAACTCTAAATATGAAATTCCTTGACTTGAATCCAAATGCTCAGAAATACTGTTTAGACATTTCACAAGGTGGCTCCGAAACCGGAGCGGTGTGGAGAGGAGGAGGCGAAGACAGAGTAGTGTTTGTGTTGGATTATAGAGAGTAAGAGAGAGAATGAGGGCAGGATCAGGATCAGGATCAGGATACGGACCTGGAAAACACCGGGAGACTTTAGTGAATTAAGAAAGGAACTTTAAAATGAAGCCCTGGAATTACAACATGACAAACCACACGCCTGTTCCTCTAACATGTTCACCACAACATCTGCCACAAACAAACCTGAGAGAAACGTGCCTTCCTTCTATAGACAGGAAATTAAACAGAACGTTTTTTAAGTTGCACTCATACTATTCCAAAACAAACCATGAAAAATGAATTAGTGAGCTGTGACGATCTTTTAAGAGCACGATTGTGTAAACGCGTCCTCAGTCAAAGTGACACGTGGAAGCTGTTCGGGAGTCTGGGTCTGCAGCAAGGAGGTTTAATATTAAGGTCTGCAGCAAGGAGGTTTAATATTAAGGTCTGCAGCAAGGAGGTTTAATATTAAGGTCTGCAGCAAGGAGGTTTAATATTAAGGTCTGCAGCAAGGAGGTTTAATATTAAGGTCTGCAGCAAGGAGGTTTAATATTAAGGTCTGCAGCAAGGAGGTTTAATATTAAGGTCTGCAGCAAGGAGGTTTAATATTAAGGTCTGCAGCAAGGAGGTTTAATATTAAGGTCTGCAGCAAGGAGGTTTAATATTAAGGTCTGCAGCAAGGAGGTTTAATATTAAGGTCTGCAGCAAGGAGGTTTAATATTAAGGTCTGCAGCAAGGAGGTTTAATATTAAGGTCTGCAGCCGTTCAAGTCTTCACATTCTCCACATGGCTTCACAACAAAGCCTGTTGTTGTGAGGAGGCTGGAAGCTGGAGGCACACAAAGCTTCCTATCCATCGCAAATCACTTAACTCGGTGAGGCTGAACCAGTCCGAGCTGTATGGTATGTTGTGGGGTTCTGGGGTCATTTGGGGTGCAGCTTCTCTCTTTTACAGAGATAATGACCACTGGCCTCCATCTCACCCGGGAAAAATAACAAACTACAGTGCTAACTGGACAGATGCTAAGTAGTCACAGACTTCACTGCTGACCTTCAGAAAGGTTGGTCAGCACATTCATTTGCTCCACAGACAGAGGCTGAAACATCATCCAAGAACGATGACACATCTCCTCAGGTCAGGTTTGACCCATATGGGCAAGTATTCAGTGTTTCTCTCAGAGTCGTATTGTTGTCAGGGTGGGAAAGTCTCTGAAGCATCATGGGACACTAAAACCAGACAAGAGAACTGGTTTTAGTGTCAGCAGCTCCTTCAGACAGGGGGAGGCAGGTTTCACTGCAGGTTTTACAGACTGACACCCCTGAAGCTCATATTAAATGAATAATGTCATGTTTACCTCAGCATCTACAGACTGATGTAACAAACCTTACGTCTCCCATGTCTAATATATGACCTTAATATGGCAGATCACCTGATCACCGGATGGCAATAATGAAGAACAATGCTAAGGAAAGCAGCGGAGATAATGAGCTGCTCTTTCCCAGTTCACCCAGCGATGAGCCCGGCGCTCAGCAGGGTGGTCCTCGGCACCGTGTTAGCCAGTTTAAAAGTGGAGCGCTTCGGTTGTAAAGTGGAAAACCCCGTGACCTTTTCCCCGCTCCGCTGAGGTTTATTTTAACTGGAAAAACACTCCGTCTCCCTGAACGACGGGCGGGTGAGAGCGACGGCCTTATTTCTGCTCCCAGCGGCAGACGCTGTAACCCAAACACAGTTCACACTGAAACAAAGCGTATGTGTCGCTGTTCAAATTGTGACATTTTCCTTTACGATCACCTTATTGCTGCGTATCAACCTGTGAATTCATCTGTAATCTGAAAAGTAGACAACAACACTGTACATAATGAAAGTTGACCTAATATGGTATATGTACAAGAGTGTAACAAGAGTGTAACTATAAATCTTACGCATTTGGCTGTATGTATTGGTGTTTACATCGTTTTATTCCTGTGTACTAATCTATGAAAAGCAGGTATGTTACAGCTGTTAATGTAATATCTTCCCATTCATGTAATAAATCATTACCATAACAATAATCTGCAGCTAATAGTGTAATAATCTTATTAAGACCGACACAAGCATCCCAGATGAAGCACCATGTTTGGATGAGCTGGTCCTTCTTAAGAGTTGGTTAAATGGTGTTTTGTAGTAAACTACCAGTGTTTGTCACTGACTAGACTTTGTAAATAAACTACAGACACGTTATACCGAGATGTTCCATACCAACAGTCACTGGTGTGTTATTATTCTAGTTTCCACTCATCCTGGGCCTTTGGTCTGCATACTGTCTTTTTAAATGAAACTATAGTTTTATAATCATGAAACATATTAAAACAGACCAATTTCATCTGGTGCTAACTGTGTTGATGTTGAGGTGAAGTATAATTTATTAATACTAAAGTATTTCCAGTAGTTTCTGATATACAGTCTGCTTCATATCACAGGAAGAGATTATATATCACTCTTTCTTCATTGGAAACATTTCTCTGGATTTCTGGTGACTGGTTTCTCAAATTGCTTACAGCTTGTTCACATCATCTCTCTCTCTCTCTCTCTCTCTCTCTCTCTCTCTCT
>OMLI01036749.1:8047-23439 GCA_900302605.1 Rondeletia loricata
TTTGCAAGATTGTGAGCCTTTTGCACCACACTGTCTTTCTTTGGTTTTTGAGTTGAGTGCCTCCAGCCTGTATTTGTACAGTCAGTTAAACCAAACGAAACTTGCATATCTTCCAGGGCCTGTTACATATAGTTTTTTACTTAGAATTTTATTCCAAAAGCATATATATTCAATTTGGATAATTTTCTTTCCTGATGTTCATTGCTCCATATTTAAAATAACAGATGATTACATCCTCTAAGATATTTATATCTCAAGATAACTGATAACTTTCATACCAACAATCATTTTGTCAGACTACGCGTCACATTTTGAGATGAATGTCTTCTGTCTGTGGAAATCTCCACTCAGAGCATTTCTGATCCTGGAACATCAGGCTTTGGGAATGCCAGACTTCCCCTCCATCTGGCTAACTATCCATAAATGTTCCTCTCCTGTCTTGTTGTCAGGCACGTGGAACGGCACCACCAAGGTGGCAGTGAAGACTCTGAAGCCTGGCACCATGTCGCCCGAGTCCTTCCTGGAGGAGGCCCAGATTATGAAGAAGCTTCGACATGACAAGCTGGTCCAGCTCTACGCCGTGGTGTCTGAGGAACCCATCTATATCGTCACCGAGTACATGAGCAAAGGTAGCACGCTTTCAAACCGACGCTTGAAAACACGCCATGAATATTACATGCATGCATGCACGCACACACATACACACACACCCACACAGCATGTACATAATTTATGCATCTACATGGACAGTACAGCTGCGCACATACACATCGATGCAAGTGCAGTATATGTGCTGTATTTTGCATTCTAATTTACAGCGTGGTGCTCAATCCCATGTCTACATTACTATAGGAAATACAATGCATCACACAATGATACACACCCGCTTACTAAGTGTGATTGTGATAGAGGTCATCCTGCTCCAAAACATTGAGTTGTTCAGTTACCACAGCAAACAAATAAATGACAAGCTAAGTGTAACGTGTGTGGCAGGAATCCCAGAATTGATGTCACGTTAGCTACAACATGTTGCTTTCAGTTTTGATCCAGATCTGAGTTGAGGCCTGGCAGCTGATGATGTTTGACTATGTGATCCAGTAGATCCCAGCTCATTTTTTGTCTCCTCTCTTTTTTTAGGGAGTTTGCTTGACTTCCTAAAGGACGGAGAAGGGCGAGGCCTCAAGCTGCCAAATCTAGTGGACATGGCAGCTCAGGTACACTGTTGAAACTGATCGTAAATCATGATGCTGTACACTGTGAATCTATGTAACTCGCTAACACGCAATGAAAGAGATATATTTTGTAAGAGCATAATTCACATCAGTCATTTTCAACTTATTTATTTAAGCTCAGTGTTCCAAATTTACAGCCATTTCCAATCTTGAAGTTATGCCATTGAATTTAAAGCTGCACTAGGCAACTTCTCACTTTGGCGGCTCCAAATGGAAGCGGGAGGTAACTGTTTAAAAAAAATTGAACTTCAATACCCAGAAATCCTGTAATGTGACGTCAGTAAACTCATGTTTACCAAATCAGCTGGTTTTGATCGCTTTATACCAAAGGATATCGAAGGGGCGAGAGAGGCAAAATATCTAAAGTCCGTGAGTCCAGCTTTCTCTGGACGGAGCGCTCACTCACTGCTGTTGAATAGACAGTTTGTATTTCACTCGATTCGTCTGACCACACCCGACACCAGCATTTCATTTGGGCAAATAGGGCGAATCTACAGGGTTTCAGTTAGTGGGGACGAGACGCTCTTCTCTGTTGCAGCCTCAATTCGTGATTTAGGCTGATAAGATGGCTGTATTTTTACATAACAATCTTGCGGTGCAGCTTTAATCACCTTGAAACTATTGAGTAATATGATATGCACTGAAAAAATAACTCAATTTCCCAGGTGGCAGCGGGCATGGCATATATTGAGAGGATGAACTACATCCACAGAGACCTGCGTTCTGCCAACATCCTGGTCGGCGACAGCTTGGTGTGTAAGATCGCTGACTTTGGTCTGGCCAGGCTCATAGAGGACAACGAATACACAGCAAGACAAGGTACCGGTCACAGCTTTAAAAGAGGGCACTTTTACATTATTGGTAAAGATCCGATCTGGAAATGTAGTGTGGCTGGGAGCTTGTTAAAAGGGATTTATTGCCTGCTTGTGTGTTTGTATAGAGATGATCCTGTGACTGCGACTGCAATCGTTATATGTATCTGTTGTCCAACCTTTAGTGGATCCATAGTTGGATGGATGTTAAAACAAAGATTACTTCCCACAACCACAGCCTCTTCTAAAAATGTCAGCGTCAGAGGAAAAAGTTGGTAGGATGTTCAATGACTTATTCCATGTTGTGAATTCCAAGACAGACCATATTGTGTGCACACATACACACACACACACTTGTTTTTTCAGAATCATTTTATCCACTAAGTACAATAAATGAACAGGAACTTGGTGATACTGGTGGAAAAACCTAATGACAACTCGCATATTGACATAAGCACATGCGGTTACACATGGCACAAAGGCAACAGGTCATCACATTTAGTGCAATGGGACAGTGCAGGATTTAACACAGTAGAGAACACATATCACTGTACATGCTGTATATACATAAAGCATTCTATCATTATGTGTCTTGTTGGAAGGAAGGGGGATAGGCAGGTTTTCCCCTGTCTGTCAGCCATAATGCAGCCGTACCCGTGTCCACTTCAACCTCTTTCTCCCCCTGAGTTAGAGAGTTGGCAGACTTGAAGTTTACCAGGAGGATTTCCAGACTCTTTGTCATTCTGTCAACATGTTCAGCCACTCATTTGTTAGTGTTTTAAATGTTTACTTGTTCACCCTGGTCCGAGTCCAAACTGAGACGGAGAGAAGAGATAATGGAATTGTTCCTTTTCCCCCGGTGGGATGTTATTCCTCATGTCTGTGCACTGATGAAATCACAGATGTAGGAAAAAAATACAATACAGCGGAGACTGACCTACTTACTTTCCCTAAAGAGGCTATTACTTTATTTCTCTCTGTATTTGTTGGTGGAATTGCAACAGCGAAATCAAGTAAAGCATTTTAAACCTGCAGCCGCCTACTTATGAACCCCGCGAGTTTCAGCAATTTGAGAAAGATGAGAAAATGTAGGATCACTTTTCTAAATTTGTTTTCAGGTGCAAAGTTTCCCATTAAGTGGACTGCTCCTGAGGCTGCACTCTATGGGAAATTCACCATCAAGTCAGATGTCTGGTCGTTTGGCATCCTGCTGACAGAGCTGGTGACCAAGGGCAGAGTGCCCTATCCAGGTGTGTGTGTGTGTGTGTGTGTGTGTGTGTGTGTGTGTGTGTGTGTGTGTGTGTGTGTGTGTGTGTGTGTGTGTGTGTGTGTGTGTGTGTGTGTGTGTGTGTGTGTGTGTATACTGTAAAAGAAGAAGTGGTGAGGTGCTGGCTGACAGGAGCAGAATTAATCAAAATGAAAAATGTCGCTGCACACTCATAGCTCCGATGCAACACATTTTATTGTCCACAACCAACATTTCGACAGGCAAGCTGTCTTCCTCAGGATAATCTAGTAGAATATACATGTTACCTGGCTGGTTTTATAGAGCACAACACAGGTGTATGTAATCAACAGTGTCACATGACCATAAAATAGGTTACTAGATTCTAGAAATAGCAAACATAGAAAGGCCATGCACAAATTCTAGAGAAAACACAGAGGCCATCTAGAAATACACATATATTCAATAGAAATACAAAGTATACAATAGAACACACAATATAAATTCAAGTTAGATCCAATAGAACTTCACTAAAGGACAGTATCAACTGTACAGCAATATCACAGCTATTTCACAGACAAGATCACATATTACTTCTATACATATTCCATCAAAATAGTAAAACTTCAAACATGCAGACAGAGGATAGGTAACATTCTTACATCTGATAGTGCTACAATGCTCAGCTATACGTACTTTCAATTCCAGTTTTGTTTTCCCAACGTACGCCGCAAGGGCATGTAATCATATAAATAACCCCCTCGGTTGGACATGAGATGACTCTAATGGGTATTTTCTCACCAGATTGAGGGTGTTTTTAATAGTTGCACTTGTTGTTGCACTGTGCACAGGTATTACATTTATATTTGCCATTTGGGATTGGGGCAAGCTTACATTTGTGGACGTAACTTGAGTTTGTATTGTGTGTTCTATTGTATACTGCTATTTTGTAATTGTACTTCTAGATGACCTCTTGCCTTTTCTCAAGAACGTGTGCATGGCCTTTCTATGTTTGCCATTTCTAGAATCTAGTAACCTATTTTATGGTCATGTGACATTATTGATTACATACACCTGTGTTGTGCCCTATAAAACCAGCCAGGTAACTGAAGAAGACAGCTTGCCTGTCGAAACGCTGGTTTTGGACAATAAAATTGTTGCATCACAAGCAGGTTTTCAGCCCACGGTGGAAGACGGGGAGTGACTCTGCTGTTCTGGCTTATTCCCTCCATGTTCCTCTCTCCAGGTATGAACAACCGCGAGGTGCTGGAGCAGGTGGAGCGGGGCTACAGGATGCCGTGCCCCCAGGACTGCCCCACTTCCCTGCACGAGCTGATGGTCCAGTGCTGGAAGAAAGACCCGGAGGAGAGGCCCACCTTTGAGTACCTGCAGGCCTTTTTGGAGGACTACTTCACTGCCACTGAGCCTCAGTACCAGCCAGGGGATAATCTCTGAGCACCGCCGCCGCCGCCGCCATCTCATATTATTCACACACTGGCCACCAGAGGGAGTCGGACACCACCAAATTCTCTGTCATCCCGTGGCGAGACGATCGAGTAACTCACGGACTGACTTCTGACTTCCCTGCTTCACGCACACAGGGACGGCGACGCTACGCCAGCGCAAGACCAACTCACTATCACTCTGACACTTCCAGTTCTCTCTTGGTGTTTCGAGGTGCACTTCGCTGAGAGTGAATTCAAAGGATTTTGGGAGGGGGGGCGGCTGTGATGAGATGAATTGTGTTGTGCAACTTGTATGTAGTGTAAATATAAATTGCTTGTTTACTTATCCCTTTTTGTTTTTGTTTCATTTTATATTGCTTTTGATATTTTGGAAATGTGTGGATTTTTAAAAATCCGAGGTCAAGGTTATTCCAGAATTATGGCTTGTAGAAAACGTGTGAATCTCACAGTTGGTAACAAATCGTGACATAATGGTAGTAATGGTAATAGTTAGACATTGTGGACCAGAATATCTCAGACATTTCTCTGGGAGTCCGCTGACCTTTTTTACGAGGTTAATAAAATGATATTGCTATCCTCTTCTCAAGGAACCTAGATGTACTATAGCACCCGTTCTTGCCTTTTTATGTTTAGTAATATTCTTATAATGTAAGGGAATGCCTTCATGCTTTCTATACACTAACTAAACGCCTATTGCATCATGGACTCTTCCACCCAACTCGTACGGCATCTGCACTGATATTAAGTGCATCCGTTGTATTTGTGCTTCAGCCAATGATTTTTGAATAAGCTTAAAGTAACTTTTAGTTCATTATGGCTTCTTGCGGTTGTGAAGGTGCTGACACCCCCACTAACAGCAACCATTGTTAGGCTGACTGCTTATTATAATGATGTTTTAAAATGTATGTTGCATTATTGTATGGCAGCAGGCTGTGTAAGAATTATGCTTTGAACATACAGATTGTCTGTAAACTGCCGTTTTCATGACTGGAATGAAGGATGCGTACCTGTATTTGTCCTGTCCCTCCATAATGTGTATTTGGAAATGACATGTTGTTTATGAGGCCAAACATGTTTATTTCATGGTATTTATTTGCTCAACATTTCTGCCATTCTTGTATGTCCTTAAGCATACATAAACGATTTGCCGGGGAAACCTACAGCTCGACAACATGTTATCATCCTGGAGTACTGACTATATGAGATGGTGCATTCCAGGACAATACACCAGTTCTTTGTGTATTTATGTTACTTTTCGATGGGGGGGGAGTGAACAAAGAATCCTTAGATTTTGTATCGCGTTGTTTACCCTCATTCAGTAGATATACAGGAAATGTTTTTGGTCTCCACATTATTTATTGTCTCTGTCTGTTACTTGTACACAACTGGTTTTGAAATAAACAATCTTGCCATCATCATCCTGTGAACTGACCAGTTTCAACCAATTACCAATGAACACTTCAAAACCGGTTCAAATATTCCCTGATTGCTGACTTTTTCTAGAGAAGATACAGTGGCAGAGACTTCACCAGGGGGAAATGGATTGACAGAGGAAATCAATCATTATTATATAAATACATGCAGCCAAAAGGGCAGTGCTGTCATCAAGAGTGATTTGAGTCTTTGTGGTTGTCCCCGCAGGCTGAACATGACAGCATGACTGAACCTTGGATATATGCAAATCACTTCACAGGTAGTGTGAATACCAGCACTGAGCAACTGACAAAGCGGAGCAAACTCTAATCTAATACTTGATTAATTCGCTTTTTAAAATTTTCATCATGATTTGAATTTTCAAATTATTTACAGTTTCTCTTGTGACTGAAAACATTTGAAAACTTTACATTTTTGCTTTAGAATATAGCCTGTGTTTCATTGTTAAGCCTATAGCTGAATAATATCCCTACGGTAATTTTTGTTTTTGAATGAAATCAGTCCACGGTGGAGTATTACCTTACTATAAGAAAGTCCTCTGACTGATCTGGCTGGGCAACAAAACCTGCTGGAATGCACTCTTGTCTCTGATTGGATGCCGTTGAACTAGTGAAGAATTTGCATACAGCAGGCTGTAACTTAAACTAAGCTACAAGCCTCTGCACCCACAGGAGTGTGGAGAATCCAACAAGGAACAGGTAGGCTTTTGTTACTCTTTCTAGTTAGGGTGTGTTCATTTGGTCCTGTATGTACAATGCACATTTTTCTAAAAGCAATGTTTTCATGAGGTAATGTGGTGACTGTGTTTTTTCAATGCCACCATTAGGAAATCACTCTGAATCATCTATTCTGTCTGTGAAATAATTTAAGAGAAATACTTACACGGGATCAGTCTAAAACAATTTATGAAACTTATGTATGAAAGAAATTGTCTATAGGATACACTGAAATGTTTTAGTTCAAACTTTTTCATACTGTCAGATCCATAGAGTTTGGTGTCCTTTCGCCTTAATTGATTAATATTTGACAATTATATTTGTCTGCTTCTCTCTCTTGATAGTCTCTGGCCATGCTGAAGTAACCTGGTTGAGATGGAGGAATCTGAAATAGTACCAGAATTGAAAGCATTTTGCAATATAAATAAGTCTTCAGGAAATGCTATCTCAATTTTGAGCCCTGGAATCACAGTAAACCAAATATTGCAAGCCAATCCGTGTAATGATAAAGTAGTACCAAGCTGTTGCGGGGATGCAGATTATTTCTATCAAAGCACATATAAAGGTGGACAGGTTTTGAGGGGGCAGTGTTTTCACAAAGAGCTGACGCAGCACAGAGACCCAGCAGAGCGAGGAGCGGCTCCTGACGGGATGCATCTCCGTCATCAACCCCCTGACGGCTGTCGCCCGCTTGCTGCTGCAGAGACCAGTCAGGTGGACGTGACAGGGCCGTGCAGTTGTTGGGATTGTGGCCCAAACCAGCGTGGGCCCACAGAGCCTGCAAGGAGAGACACAACTAGGTAAATGAGTGAGAAAAACCAGGCCTCTTATGTTGGTGCTAAGAAATCCAACAAAGAAGCCAACAAGGAATGCAGATTAACTTCACTTGAAGGATATTATGTGCAAAAACAATGTATCTCTTTTTTTAATATTCAGGGGAAAGAATGAACACAAAGCTCAGCTTCAGAGGGATCTGGAGGAACTGGAGCCCCCCTTACCACTGAGATCTGATGTGGAGCGGCACTACAGTCCCAAGTACCGAAGTACAGTACCAAAACTACACATGAGCAGTTGGGGTTTGAGTGCCTTGCTCAAGGGGAAAACATTTTCATTCACTTCCTCTGCTCAATCAGTAGGGCCTACGGGTGTTTGAGCTAGCAACCTTCTGCTCACAAGCCTGTGTCTTTAATTTTCAGGCCCTTGCTGCCTCTTAATTGTTTATGACTATGTTTTATGTGAGCAAACCTACATAACTCTGCACAGACCACCTGCTTACTATCATGCGATTACACAAACTGTATCTACAGACCATCATCAGACCATGGATGCCAGGTATTACCACTCTGCAGGAGAAGGACAATTCAAAGACTGTGTGTACGGCATCAATCCAGTCAATGGATACCCACCTCACCCATGGCACTACTCTACTCCCTGCCAGGACAGAAGACCCTGGTCGGACCTCCAGAATTGGTAAAAACCCCCACTTTGGAATGAAATGAGAGGAATGAAAATGTCTTTCATGTCAACGTTGTTATTCTCTCATTTGCATATTACCACATGTCAGCTAGATATGATTCAACTGAAGAGGCTTTGTTCATTTTTCAACATTGTCAGGCTCCATCCACACGGTAACTTGGTGAGTGACAGTGTTTCGCCCCGAGGGGGTTTCTCAGTTAACGTGCCACAGTTCTCCATTCCTCCTGTGGTGGGCATATCACAGGTCAGCGTGATGAACCTGAGAGACCCAGGACTGAGGAGCCCACCAGCAGCAGGGGCGGCCTCAGATCCACATGAGAAGAGGGGAACCATCAGTCTGCCTGAGGAGTGTCGTGAGTTGCCTTCTGCTTTCTGTCAAAGGACTACACCGACTTCGTTTGGCCCATTGGTCACCTTACCCGATATGTGAGGAGAGGATTGGCACCAAAATCATCTCTGTGCATCCGGTCGACAGCTCTGTCTGGTGCGCATGCTAACGCTTTAGCATACAGTATGTTCAGTAATTGTAGGTGACAAGCATTATCCATAACAGTGAGAACATGAGAACTTGTAGCAGCTCTAAGGCCGGATGGTTAATACATTTTAATGACACTTGGCTAAACCTGCCAGGCTTGTTTAGGGGATTGGTCAAATAGACAAAAAAGGATGCACTCTTTGGAACTAGTGTAGGAGTGTAAAATGTTTCAGTTAAGTCATTTCATTTTTGATGTATGTTGGGTCATGTTAAATGGTTGGAACTGAAAGAAAATACAGATTTTATTTTGATGTGTTTATCAGTTAAATTTTTTATATTGGTTAATATAGAGACACTGATAAAAAAATATTTTGATTAAAGTAATCATCTGTGTGGTGAAGATATGGAGAATTAACTAGTCTGTTCAACTGGATGGTATTATATTGTATGTGATGTTTGGCGAAGAGAGCGAGTGGGAGGAGAAGAGAGAGGAAGGAGAGGGAGACGGGTGGTTGCTGTAATGTTTCATAAGTGTCCTGAACGTTTTATTCCCCCGTTATCTACACTGAACCCACAACAAAGAGTGTTACACTACTTTCAGTCATATCTCTCTTCTCGTGAGACTTCAAGCTTAACTTGTTGTGTTTACACAGGAAGTGAAGTTTGCCAGACAGCCAAAGTTTTTGTCTGCTATACTTTGTATTATTAAAAGGTGCATCTTCATAATTTGGTTAATGCTAGTCACCTATGATTACTTAACATACTTAAAGCGTTAGCGTGCACACCAGACAGCAGTCTACCGGACACACAGAGATGATTTTGGTGCCAATCCTCTCATCAGATATTGGGTGAGGTGACCAATGGGCCAAACTCCCAGAAAGTCCTTTGATTTGCTAATGGAGAGTGATATACCTATGTGGTACTACAGCAGAATCTCTGCGATTTATTTGGATTGTATGATGTGTTAGATGGCCTTTGTGTTGAGAAAGAGGGAAAGTCAGTGCCATTGGATTCATACTGAGTACTATCCTGCTCTCAGGAAACATTTTTGTAACCTATTCTGCGGACGCAGCCTCAGAGATGGTCCCCTTTGTGGAATTTCTTACGAAGCAAGGTTTTCGGCCAGCTGTAAGTTACTAAATATGATATCGGATTCTGAATCAGAATCAAATGAAGAGTTTTACAGTCCACTAACAGAGTGTGACCTGTCTGAATTTCACAGATTGATATATTTGATAATCCCATTAGACGCATGGACATCAACAAGTGGATGGACAGCTACCTAAAAGATGTAAGTGCACAAAGTATAGAGCACACAGTTGAATTGCTTATCTTATAAGCTTTTATTTATTATTCTTTTATTGTCTGTAAAGAGCTTTGTAGGTCTGTTTGGAAAATCCTATACGAATTAGATGAAACTTGAAACTTGAATGATCCCCGGATGAGAACAGAACATAAATACAGTTTATAGAGTTAATAGAGTTATATATAACTGATTAAATAAAGTTTATTAGAAGTAAATGTATTAAAGTGCAGCTCTTTCTGCACAGTGGATCTCAAAATCAGACTAAATGTGATGCTTATACATTAATAGGTGAATTAATATCCCACTAGAAATGAATACCAAATCATATCCCTGTTTAAAGCACATAACAGAAACACTGCCTGGGCTTCAAATGTCTTGGAGAGGTGCTTTTTGGAGGTTGGGGTCTATGAACATTGTAGATGAAAGAGGGGAAAATGAAAAAGAAAAAAAGTCCAAGGCAGTCTCTCTTGGAAAAAGTTAAAAAGCCTTTGACATTTAAAATCTTTGACATGCATTAGCCATTGAAATAAAGGCTTTTAACGTTTTCCAAGAGAGAGTACCTTGGACTTTTTTTCCCCTTTGGTCTTCAATGCCCCTGTCTATACTTTCTAACACGTTTCTTTTATTCCACAATCTTTTTAGACAGTGACTGTGTAATTGTCAGTGCAGAGTGATTATATGTTTTTTTATGCAGCAATCTGTCCTGATTATCATCGCCATCAGTCCCAAGTATAAGGCGGACATTGAAGGATCTGGAGTGGACAGGCATGGTCTACATACCAAATACATTTACTCCATGGTGAGAATGTTAATGTATTTTGTTAGGAGACATAACTCTGAGAAGAATTGCTGATAGTTACTTGTACTCGTAAATCTGCTTTTGCCAGATGCAGAATGAATTCATTCAACAAGGCAGCTTGAATTTCAGATTTGTACCCGTTCTCTTCCTTGATGCAACCCAGGTGAGAGAACTCTGGATTTTTGCTCAATAACTGAAAATATATATATTTTTTTTGCCACACCCACAAGTTTAGCTGTTATTCAATTATTCATTTTCTTTCTCTATCACATAAATATATATATGCTGTGTCCACACACTCGTTACAGAAGCACGTCCCAGGTTGGCTTCAAAACACGTGCGTTTACCGCTGGCCACAGGATACTGAGGATTTGTTACTGCGGCTGCTGAGGGAGGAGAGACACGCCCCCCCTCCTGTACCCATGGAGCTCACCCTCATCATCAGGCCCGTGGCCCCCAATGCTGCAGCTACACTGTGAACACACACTGGTGTGTGTGTGTGTGTGTGTGTGTGTTTGGGCTGTTTGTAAGCCAGTGAGTGTTTTATGTGGGTCAGGGTTTTTGTGCTTGTGTTTCTAGGGTGTATTTTTGACATCTCAGAATAAATCCAGCCTGAGTCGACAGCTAATGTACAAAGCTGTGTTGTACATGAGCTGTTCTGTCAAAAACCCTCATATACAGCACTTTTTATGATATTTCAATAAACAGTTTTTCATCTGTGTGTACCAAAACATACCATACACAGTGATTTTAAATAAAAGGCTGTTCTTAAAAACTGTTCCTATTACTTCCCTCCTACTCTACTTTAAGGCATTGCTTTACACCATACAGGTACTGTATATCCTGTTTAACCTGTTGTTGATCCTATGGTCATGTAACCAGGAAACATAACATACAACAGCTGAGTTGACAGTCATTTAATTTAGGTTTTGATGCTCCTCCATGAGCAAACTGTCATAAAATACTAGTATGTACAGTGTAGGTACTAATATTGTAGTCCAAACTGTGGTAGGGTACAGAGCAGAGCACAAGAGGGCAGTGTTTTAAGACGCACACTAGAGATGGCAAGTGCTGGTTCAGCTCATTGGCAAAGTTATTTATAATTTTAGAAACATGTTTATTTTGAAGCTGCTACATGAAACCAAAGATTAGAACACATCTGAGATTCAGTTAAAGGGTGATGAACAGTGGGAGGAAGAAGCAGTACATTTCTGTGGACATGAGGAGGGAGGAACCTTTTACTACAAGTTTTACTACACGTTTCACCTGTGTTGTCTTTTCCCCATCTTGGGGACCTGTATGTTCCAATCCTTTTTTCCAATCCTCGCAGTGTCCCACCAGTAGGGGTTCCCCATTCGGCCAACTGATCTTACACACCCACCCTCAACCGCCAAAAAAGGCCTGACAGAGCGGCTGGTGTGCAGAACTCCAGCTAAGAATAACCCGGACCTTCTGGGGGATAACGTTACCTTGAAGCCTCCCTGTGCTCTGCCCTGACCTATACCCATGTGAGGCACCAGTAACACTGGGTGGGATCTGCTGTCTGTCCCCCCTTGCCCCTACCCAGCCCTATGCTTAGCTTGGCTCTCTCCTCCCCTGTTTTGCTCTCCTCTGCCCTACCACCCCCAGACCCCCCTCTGCAATGCTGCCACACCGGCAGCTCCAAATTTCCCACCACCCGTGAACCCAAAGTTTGTTTTATTTTCCAATTTCTTAATTTTCTTGGAGAAGTTCAACCTGTGGATTATATGGGTCAGGAAACAAGACAATTCACCGTGATCGCTGAGTGGAATTGGAATAATTTATTGACTGGGTCACAATTTTACTGACAAGTGGCTGCCGATTGGATTTACAAAGGCTTTGATTATTCCCTAAGTCAATTCTGTATGTAGAGGCTTTGCCTCAAAGGATTTTACCTGAAATAGTCTTCCTGTCACCATGGCTGAAGGTAGGGCTTTTACACCTGTATACTCGCTCACCTTTGGTGAAATTAACAGCAGTTATTGTTTTCTGAAGCAAACATTTCCTTAACAACTATGTAGCAACTACAAAACTATGTAATAAATGGCACTGTTTATATAGGGCACCCCCTCTTAGTAAATTGTGGTGAAAGTTGGTTGCTATAAATACAGGATATCATGTAGCCGGAGCATTAGCATTCCTCTCCTGTGACATGACTGCTGCTGGGGCTGACCACTGGGTTTTCAACAACTTGTCATGCCATTTAAATCAAGTCTCCTTCTTCATCTTATGTAACATGCTCAAAGAACTGGTATTATATAACAAAATAATGTGTTTGATGATGCCCCAGGGCTTGAATGAACTGTGTTTCCATGTAATGTACAAGTGTTTGAATCACTTTTCTTTCAGTCACAATGCATATTGTGGTAAAACAGTGACACCACCTGTCGATTCTCAATCATTCAGTTGAATGATAGGAATGTTTACTGTTTTTCCAACATCCAACATTTGTTTTTGAGGAAGTGGAGACAAGCATGCTCAGAGTTCATTCACAGTTTGAAGGTGTCTCTAACACTGTGCACAGGGTCCCACATGTAAAGTACACTCAGCACTGCAACACTAATACTCTGTTAGCTGATGATGGCAAGGATGTCATTAAATGCCATGACCAGCATTTTCCACTGCACTAAATAATAAATGGGAATCGTGTGTATACGTTTGGATCACCTATCCACTGAAATCAGGCTGACAGTAGATTTCTGATTCAGATTTTTAATCTAACCAGCGAAATTTCTAATACATGTATGCTCATTAAGTTATAGCACTCTTAAAGTATTCCATCTAATTCAATTAATCCCTTCACATCAGGAAACTAGATCTTATACACAGACAGGGGATGAGGTGTAAATGGAAATTCTAATAAGCCAGTCAATAAAACAGAATACAATAGTCCAACTAAATGGCATGACCCCACCATGTAATGTTTAAATCCCTACAGATCACCTGTCATGGTTTAGTCTGGAGTCTTCCAGTCTGAGTCTTGAAATACACTGTAGCTACTGAGGAACATTATGTTTGCAGACCTGCCACACTAAATTCACCGTCCTGGCCACAAACTTGATTAAGCATTATTAATATGTTCACCAAACGTAAAGTAATGAGTTTAAAAAAGAGACACCTTCCCTTACAAATAATTTGATAGCATGAAATGAATGGGACAATGGTAGATTTTAAAAGCTAGTTGATACCCTAAGTCCTTTGTTTACAAAATGATAACACTTTCACAGACTAGATCCCGTATATATATATTTTAACTGTAAGTAAACTGTAAACTTAAGGTAATGATTTTTTCCAAGATGGATATATAGCATTATTTATCGAATACTGAATCACAATTTGGGTACACTGGAGGGTAATGATTAACCTGCCAGATGGTTGTTTTCACAAATCCATCTGGGAACGCTCCAATCTATTGGTTCGGACCAATCAGCGTCCAATACGGGCGGGCTTTGCATATCTACTGTTTGTTTACAGTCTTCCCTCTTTGGCGCTATCCTACTACGTCATATGGTTTGTTGATCTGATTGGTTGAAGTTAGCCTTGCCAGACGGTGATAGACAGATGGTTCATCCAATCACCTGCCAAGTAGCTTTTTGAAAGTGCCTGCCCCTTTCAAAGGTTTGCCAAGTGCGTTCCCAGATGGATTTGTGAAAACAAACCATCTGGTAGAGCCAGGTTAGGTAATGATAGTATGAGCAGAACATATTTGAAGCATAGTTGACAGCTTTGCTGACTCAACGTGCTGCATTGTGTATATTTAGAAACTAACAATAATGAACATTAGGAACTTCAAATGTGACAAAGAGAAGGCAGTAAACATTATGAATGAAAGCACTGTGAAATTGTGATCAGTATCAGTTTCATTATTATGCAGCATGCTACTGTACAATGCTGTAATGTACTGCACTGTTTTTTATTTCTCTCTTTCTCTAATATGAAGTAAGATGCACATTGAGAAGTGGGCATGTTTACACTGTCACTCATCAGTAAGAAAGATTATAACAGTAGACTAAACCTACAACAAGGATGCATTCAAAGCTAAAGAACTGTTCCAGTATAGCAGCATTGGCATAGTTGGTAACAGCAGTAATAGGGTCACAATCATGGGTAGGTTGAGTTGAAAAGGACCAAGTTGATAATGCTCTCTCCTTTTTCTCCATTTAAAGGAGTAAAGTCTGTTTCCTCCTCTGCAGCCAGCGGGTCCAATGGAGCAGCGGCACCACCGACGAGCTCTCTGAAGTCCAAAGGCTTGGGGCTCCTCAGGAAGCTGAGAGTCTCTGTGGAGCTGATGATTGCCCTGGTTGCTCTCCTGTCCTGGGTGGTTGTAGGCGTAGTGATGTTCGACTTTGTAGAATACAAAGCAGTCCCTGGTTAGTCTCTCTTTCTCTCTCTCTCTCTCTCTCTCTCTCTCTCTCTCTCTCTCTCTTTTT
>OMLI01036749.1:23459-33476 GCA_900302605.1 Rondeletia loricata
CTCTCTCTCTCTCTCTCTCTCTCTCTCTCTCTCTCTCTCTCTCTCTCCCTCTCTATTATATATCTTATATATCTTAAATAAGTTAACTATGGCAATCTGACATATACTACATGTTCTGTCATGTGCTTGTATTATGAAATGCAGTAAATTATCACAAATACCTGATAAGTTGTCTTTTATCTCACCTAAACTTATGTAACATGTATCATCAAACATGTCATTGTCTGTATGTTTGTTTGTACTATTCTCAGACGTTCAGGAAATCATTTTGGACCCTGTGCAAGCTGTAAACGATGCTGTCGATGAAGTATCCGGCCTGCTCAATAAGGTTCAAGGTACATAAGAGAGACAGTTTGCATGGTATACCTTGTTTATGTTAAACAGTATAGTAAATATTATAATACATAATTATTTTCTTGGCCCCAGAATGTGCGCCTGATTTAAGTAACCCGATGTCGGCAGCAAGTTATGCAGCTGAGGAAATAACAGAAGCAAAGGATGGATTTGTTGGCTACTTTTCTGATGAGGAGGGTATGACAAGTCACCCGTACTCTGCCTGACACTGTAAACCTTAACAGTCACTGGACTTGCACTCTTTGTCAGTTGTCAACATTTTAGCATAAAACTGATGTTACCATGATTTTATTCATTTTTTCTCCCAGGAAACTTCTACCTCAGCTATGTCGACCCTGTGGTCATTGGCAGAGGAGTTTTCCACTCGACTAATGACTTCATGTGTGGAGTGGTGGGATCCCTCAGGGACATGCTGTGTCCTATAGTGGATACTATATTGGATACTATCTTGGATATACATAAAGGTATCAACCCCTGATTTTAATTCTCATTGCTAACTAAATATTCACTTGTTTGGCCTCCCTGTTTTATTCACAAGCAAGATAACAAAATAATTACGCTAATGATCTGATTATCCCTTGTTAAGGAGGACTAATCTCTTGATTCATAAAAGCTTTAACTCTTGGCCTTTCCTTTGAGCTTGAATTTGTGTCTGGTTTAACATACATTTGGAAAAATGTAATATTACTTAAACTAATCGATGAGTTAGCATTTTTGCCCTCATACATGTCTGTGTTTTTCTCAGGAGAAATTGACCTTAGCTTCATTGACCCTGTGGTCATAGGCAGAGGCGTCTTCAATGTTACTAATGAGTTCATGTGTGGAGTGGTGGGCTACATCCAAGATGTGCACCTTGCCATCCTGGATACCATTCTGGATGTAGTGAAAGGTATCTACTCCTTGTCTTAACATTTCTCTAATCTGTAAAGTCTAAATGAATAATAATACCTTTACCAAGCACATAACAAATTAATTACATATTATTTACTACCTATTCCTTACTAATGGAATATTGACTCTCAAGCAAAAACACAATGTAAAAGACTGTCAGCTCTGAAAAAAGTTACAATCAAAAAATGGTGTTACGTTTTACATTTCAGGCATTTAGCTGATGCTTTTATTTAGAGCAACTTACAATGAGTGTTAAATTGGCTAGTGAAAATATGTAGAAGAGTATTATATTTATTTGTTCTTTATTTTCTTCTCAGGAACCACTGATGTTAGCTTCGTGAACCCTGTGGTTATTGGCAGAGGCGTCTTCAGTGTTATTAATGACACTGTGAGTGGAGTAGTGGGCTACATCCGAGATGTGCTGTGTGCCATCTTAGACACGATACTGGATATAGTCAAAGGTATCTGCTCCCTCTTTTAACCTTTGGATCATTTTTGTGTGTAATATTTTCATGACGTTGGATTAAGATTGAGTCAATGGTGCTGACTTACTTATTATATTACAAACCACATAACAGATTTTTTACTAAATCAATATTATTAATGATTAACTATTAGCGTGTGTTTGTTATGGAAGGTAAAAATACAAATTAAACTAAACTGGTTACTAAAAATACAAATTTAGAAGGTGAATGTTACTTGCAAATTAATCAACATTGTCTTCCATCCTCACCTATAATTGTCAGCTTGTTATAGTAGTGAAACTTATCGATCACTGACCTAATCATTTTTCCTATGGGTCTTTTGTCTTCTTTAATGTTCTGTATAACATAAAAATTTATTTATTGAATGAACCAACTCATTTGAGTTTTGGCCTGAATATATTTTGTTTTTCTCAGGAACCACTGACATTAGCTTCATTGACCCTGTGGTTATTGGCAGAGATGTCTTCAAAGTTACTAATGACTTTTTGAGTGGAAAAGTGGGCTACATCCAGGATGTGCTTTATGTTATCTTGGATACACTGTTGGATATGGTAAAAGGTACAGTATCTGCCCCTGGTTTTAACCTTTACCTAATCTCTCTGTATCATTAGAAATTATTTTCTGTTGTTGGCCGCCTGTATGCTTCACTTACAAATTACATAGTGTATTAACTATCTAATCATTAATGGAATCACTTATCGATGACTTCTCTGTTGATCAGATATCCAGGATGCTGTGGGCTTCAGTCCCATGACGGTTGTCAGTAGAACAGCAGAAATCATCAAGGAGCAGATGAACATGCTTGTGGGCTACCTCTCCAACATGCTGATGGGTGAACAAGGTACGCTTTAACATATTAATTACATAACAGCTACATCTCAATGATGAATATTCCTGGGATATCAAAATGGGTTTGCATTTGCTGCAATTACTCTTATCTACCTCATAAATAAGAGATAGATTTACAAAGTCATAAATGAGTATGGTAATCGAAACAACAATCTCAAGTTCTTTTTTTTTAGTACTCTTAAGTACAGGTTTTGTGTATAATGTGGTGTTTTGATGTTTCAGGGATCATTCCTGAGGTGACCATTGACCCCATGAAAGTTGTCACAGACGCTGTAATGGAGATGACGGACAAGAAAGACTTGTTCTTGGGTTACATGTCGAGCATGCTCGTTGGTGATCAAGGTATGCTTGGTTGCCTTGGTTATATATTAATATTGATCCGAAAAGAGACAAATATTTTGCATATTTATTTATCCTAATAAATGAAATTTCCAACAACAACAATATTCTTCTCTTGTTTTAGGTGAACCTGTAGCCACACCGCCGGTTGTAAATGTAGTAACAGAAAAAGGTCTGTGCATTTGTTTATCTTGATGTTTTTATGATTACAGATGCAATAGACATAGAAGCATAACACTAGACTGTCATTCATTATTCTTAAAAAAATACTAACTGTTTTAACATGGACAATCACACAACAGTTGCACAATCTGTCTTTTTCTTCTCTTTGGTTAGACGAAACTGTGGCTTCAACATCTCACATACATTTTGTGAGAAGGAAAGGTAAGTACTGACAATATTTTTATTTGCTGACAAGACTGACAATCATGCTTTTAGAACATTTAAACGAACTGCCTATCATTATCATATCTTCTGTGAAATCTAGGTGAATTTTTGCCACCTTTTGAAAAAGGTAAGTAAATACCACTGAATGTTATACGCTGTGTATTTTTGACAGCTGCAAAGTGCCAGCAAGTAGTGTGCATAGACTTGTTGATATTTGTTTCTGGCCTTTCATGCATGTCTCTGCATTCATGTTTGTGTATCTTACCACTTTATTTGACTTGGTTTCAAGTTTGTCTGATGTCATGTTCAATGTAATACAACAAGCCTGAAATACTGTGAAACGTTATGTCAATTCCATTTGAATAAATTCCATTTTGCACTTCTTAATAAACTTTTAAAATAACTTACTGCATGAACAAATATGCATCATAACTACTGTACATTTTCAACATAATAAATGTCTGTATGCAGCCAAGTGGTTATGGGTTTGGTGACTGCCTTTATCCCTTCATTTGTCACACTGACAGTTCATTGGATTTAACATTTTCATGGAACTCTGCATTCATTTTACATGTGTGTCTTGCCGTTAAGTTGTTGTGGTTCCAGTCATCACATTTTGTGTCCATTCCAAAACTTGTATTTCTGTGGAGCATTGAGCATGGAAAATTATCTTTAATGTGAGTTGCATTCCTCTGACACCACTGTTGCCCCCTTCCTGCATTGTCCAAGCATCTTCTGTATGACTGACCGACTGCCATCTGTATTTCAACAATTTAAACATTGGTGTTTAAATTGTATTTGGATTGTTAGTATTGAAAATATTGATTATAATTATGTTGGAGGTAATTTAATATTTTGTGAAAGGGCTAATGTGTTACTAAGCACGTTTTGCTGAAATCACCAAGTGGGGGCATTTACTAACAGCAACATGTGGTGTTTACTGTTTAATGTCACTAATGTTATGAATGTTCATCATCAGTTGTCATTTCACCCCATCAAATTCCTTCAGTTCCATAAAACAAGTTAGGATCTGCTCTTCTGTGTAAAATGCCAAAGATGTAAAGGGCTAGTAAGAGAGATTACATGGCTTGATGATACAGTTGCAGAGATCATGCATGCTGCCAAAGAGGAAGCTGCTCCTGCTCCAGAGATAAGTGTTACCCCAGACACACAGGAGGAGGAGGAGGAGAAGGAGGAGGAGGCTGAAGTGCCCATTGATGCTTCCAATGAAGAAGATGGGAAAGAGGCAGAGGAAGACAATGGTATTTGAAAAAATGGTCACATGATTTTCTTTCTAGAATGATATTAATTAATCAGTTACAAGATAGAAACAATGCAGACACTAAATTTGTTGCTATCACATCACTAGCGACGCGTGTCGACCTTGAAGAAACAGAACATGAACCATCACTGGAGGATGATGAAATCTCTGATGATGACATCAAGGAGGAGGAGAAAGAGGAAGAGGCACAAGAGGTTGATACTGAGGAAGAGGAGGAGGGCGAGGTTAAAACAGAGGGGGGTATGGCAGAAGGCGAGGTGGAGGAGGAGGCACAAAAGGAAGCCTTGGATAGTGAGGAGGAGGAAAAGGTGGGCACAGAGGAGGAGGAGATAACAACAGAGGAAGATGTTGTAGAAAATGAGGAGGAGGCGAAAGAAGAAGATCATGACATAGATGATCAAGATGACTTCACTGTCAAAGATGAGGCCAGTGATGAAGACAATGGAGGAGAGTTTGACGAAGAAGAGGAGGCCACGGATCTTACTCTAGGTGACAGTGATGAGGAGGAGGAGGAGAAGGAGGAGATAAAAACAGAGAAAGATGTGGTAGAAAATGAGGAGGAGGCGAAAGAAGAAGATCATGACATAGATGATCAAGCTGACCTCACTGTCAAAGATGAGGCCAGTGATGAAGATCATGAAGACAATGGAGGAGAGCTTGATGAAGAAGAGGAGGCCACGGATCTTACTCTAGGTGACAGTGATGAGGAGGAGGAGGAGAAGGAGGAGATAAAAACAGAGGAAGATGTGGTAGAAAATGAGGAGGAGGCGAAAGAAGAAGATCATGACATAGATGATCAAGCTGACCACACTGTCAAAGACGAGGCCAGTGATGAAGATCATGAAGACAATGGAGGAGAGCTTGATGAAGAAGAGGAGGCCACGGATCTTACTCTAGGTGACAGTGATGAAGAGGAGGAGGAGGAGGTCGAAGAGGCAATTTCTGATGCCACTGTCGACGAAGATGTTGAGGCTGGAGATTATGATCATGATCATGAGGATGATGAAGATAAAGATCTCGATGGTGATGAAGAGGGAGACGAAGAGAATATTGAAATGGTTGACACTGATGTCAAAGATCAAGATGTGAAAGCTGATCAAGAAGATCAAGAAGTAGAAATGAGAGATGATAAGGCTGTGGAGGAAGAGGAGGAAGAAGAAAAACAGGACAAGGAGGACACAGAGGAGATTAAGATAGAGGACATGAAGGAGGAAGAGGAGGAGAAGGAAGATGTGGAAGAGGAGGAAGAGAAGGAGGATGAAGAAAAAGAACCATCAGTCAATCAACTTGATCTTGAAATTCTGACAGCTGAAAAGCTTGTCGATGTAGTGTCTGAAACTGACGATGAGGATGAGGAAGAAATTACAACTTTACCACCTGTCTCCGACCAAGATGAATACTCTGACATCATCGCTGATGATGATGAAAACAACAACAACAGTGAGAGCAGGAAAACTGAACCTAAGCGACGGAGGAAGGTTCATATTCCCTTCGAGAGGCTCAGAAGAATCGGATCCAGGGCCAGCATCAAAGAAGAAGAGCACATCAAGAGCAAGGACAAACAGGATATTCAGCATGAGAGAGGTATAATACATTTACCATTATCATCACATATTTTTCATTGCCAGGTATTAGCATCTTAAATGTATCTGAATGGTGAGTGTGTTAATATGAACGTAATGTTGAATGAAAGCGTGATTTTTTTATCATCCATACATAACATTTGTTTCCAAGGAGATATTGAATGCTTTTCAACTCAAAACAGTCTTGAGTAGTATTGTTGTTTGGGAAATGACTGTAAGGTTATGAATATAATAATATAATAAATATTTGTATAGTGTTTGACGTAACATGCTTGATATTTTCAGTTTACCAGTTTTTAACATGCAACATTGTGTTTGTGATTTGTCTGAAAATCTAATGTTTGTCAACTACCACTTGACAGTTGATTAATTTTGGGGGGAATTTTCTGACTGTAATATTAATAGTCATCAAGCAGGGTGTTTCACCACCAGACTGAATTTCAACACCAGGCTGTCTACTAGATGATAACCTCACTGATTTATAGGGCTCAACTTTAGGGCTATAATTGAATAGCAAATGAAGACGGACACAATGAGGTCAAGTCAAGTTTTATTTAGACCAGAAACTCATCCTGCCTTAGGTGTGAATAGCTGCAAGCAAAGAGGATCTTGGGACCACACTGTCCCAAGTGTCACACTGTCCCAAGTGTCCCTGAACATATTTAATCTCCTTTAAGTGTGCTTTATATGTTTCCCATTGATGACTCAGTAAAGATAAATCTGTCTCCCACTGTGCTAATTCTGAATAGTCCCTCGTTGAAACTATGCAGCGATTGCCCTTGCAGTGTGCTTGGCCCATTTGTACAGAGAGCAGCTGGACGGAGTTGTCTGACTGCCAGCAAGAGTTACAGAGAAGCATAGATAGGTTTCTGACTGAGGATGTCGAAGTCAACTTGCAGCTGTACTGTTGTGCCTTCCACAGTGAATTATGGATCGTGTTAGAGAGGAACAGTCATAGAAAAATGCTGACTCATTAAATCGATGTTTACATTTACTGTACAACTCTGCGAGCTAGGTAGTTGTTTTAACGGTATATCATAACATTATCTATATTTGTGGCGTGTTTTTGATTGCTTATAGTGCTTATGCATGCATGATCAATGTTTATGATGACCACATATTGTGTCTCTCTACAGTACAAGCCTGCTTAATGTATTGTGGAAATAGCAGAATTCCACAAACCTTTTTTTTATTGATTTGTTTTACATAGTTTTTACATATTTATATACGATATGCTGTAGTTCTCAGAGAGGCAAAGAAAAGACATGCAATAAAAGAAGTAGAGGATGCCCTCATTAAAGGTAATATTCTGCAACTCCCCACCCCTTGAGCAACTCTATTTACCAACATTCATTTTACATTTCCTACATTTCTAATTAAAATGCATTGATTTTTGTGTAATTCAACGAGAACAAGGATGTATGCACAAGAACAACTGAAGGTTTCTCTTATTAAGCTTTATTGTTGCTTACAGACCTCAAAGCTGCAGAAATCAAAAAAGAGGAGAAGAAGGAGAAGGAACCCAAATTTGGGGAAAAAGTAGAGACAAAACTAAAAGAAGAACAGGCTGAGGAGCAGGCCAAACCTGAGGCAAAACCAACTGTGAAGGAAACAGAGAGGCCAAAACCCAAAGGTAATCAGACTTAATGATTAAATGAATGTCTCAAATTACAATATACTGTTGAAATGCCCCTGGTGTATTATAGGAAAAATCCACCCTAAAACACTAACGCTGCTAAAATAAAAACAGCTATTGACGATGTATTTCTGGGACTGTTTTGTTGTTTGGTGTATTTTTGTTATTCCCGCGTAAACCTCAGGAATCCCCCGGTTTTAAGGGGGGGCTGGGGTGGGCACTGCCCCCCCAGATGATCCCTGTGCCCCATCTAAAAAGAAGGAAAAAATCTGATTTCTGAATTTCTATTTTACTGTACTTTGTCTATTTCATCTGAGACATTCATAAAAATGTCTTGTTGGAAATCATATTTTTTTCTAAACTGCGATTCGTCAGTTTGGGTGGTATCAAAGCTTGGGACAGGACAGCAAGAGGTGCTCTGCCAAGTCTGCCACATCGTAGTGTTGTGACAGACTCTTGTGGAATGTATCAGCTAGCCAGTTGCACAAAACAGTAGCTCTAACTTCGTCGGTTGTCTCATTTGACATTTGCATTTGATAAATAATGAACTGAGTTAATTTTGGGAGTGGGCTGTTGGCTGGATCACTGCTAGATTGCAATTCTATAGTTGACTGTTGTGGCCAAACCACATAGCTGCACAATGATGCAGGTTTGCTAGTCTACTCTCCCTGCTATGCTTGTTTACTCCCTGCTTTACTTCAGTGCATGGTAGCTTATTCTCACAACTAAAACACTGAGTATGCATAGGTTTTTAATTTGAAAACAGCCTCAAAATAGTGGCACAAGCAGCGGTGAGTCAGATAATATTGTACTGGTGGTGCATCGGGGCCAGCACGTGCCCTTCCCCGGTGCCGGTGCCCCTTATGCGGCCGCCCGCTCTGTTGCAGCAAACATCCCACACTCCAGGTCGCTGCTCCTACAATGGCGCAGGCTGGTTTTTATTATTATTATTATTATTTCTCTCCATTCTCACTTTTTCTTGACTGGGAAGACTTAACTATGCTATTGCTATCGCTATCTGCTCTCTCCACCTACACATACACAGCACAGAGAACCCTTCTCTGTGGCTGTTGAAAGTCATTCTGGGAAACATAGGAAATCACTAAATGAAGTAGAAGTAGACAAGGCAGGTTGAGGGAAAGTAGGTACATCAAAAAAGTAAATTACAACACTAAATAACTATTCATAAATTTATGATATATAACACTGTAACAGTGTTCCTTTAAAAACAGTTACATGATTTTTAGATAGCCATACAGGGTAATACATAATGTAAAGGTGTAAATATAAAGTACCGGTATGCCTATACAGTGCATGTTTTTGAAGATACAGTATAGTCCTGTCCAGTTGCCTTGTATTACAGTAACAGTGTTAATCTCATGCCCAGGAGAGAATGTGCTGCTGCTTCATTAACATGTTTAACTGTACTGTGTATGTGTTCATATGAACATACTGCAAATATATGACTGCAAATGCTGGTAAACATGCAAAACAGGATTGTATCATTGTAAGTTTCTCCAAACAAACTATAGTGCTAGCTACAGAAAATGACATGTCAGTAACCTTACAACTTATCCATATATTCTCTGTGTCTGGCAGAAACCTCTTGTCTCCAAAAGTGTTCAGGAAGTGAGAGAGCTAACTGATTTCCCCACTGACAACTAACATTGACATTACATTAAACAGTGCAACCATGGTTTGGCTTTGTCTCAGGGTCACAGAACATGTTCTGCACCTGTAATATGTTTTAGGATATGAAAAACTGACATTTTTTGTGATTGCATTTAGAAGAAAAGCCTAAAAAGGAGAAAGAACCAAAACCTTCCAAAGAGGAGAAAGAAGTAAAGAAGCCTTCTAAAGAAGAGAAAGAAGTGAAGAAGCCTTCCAAAGAAGATAAAGTGAAGAAACCTTCCAAAGAAGAGACAGAAGTGAAAAAGCCTCCTGTAGAGGAGAAAGAAGTGAAGAAACCTTCCAAAGAAGATAAAGAAGTGAAGAAGCCTTCCAAAGAAGAGAAAGAAGTGAAGAAGCCTTCTAAAGAAGAGAAAGAAGTGAAGAAGCCTTCCAAAGAAGAGAAAGAAGTGAAAAAGATTTCTAAGGAAGAGAAAGAAGTGAAGATACCTTCTAAGGAAGAGAAAGAAGTGAAAAAGCCTTCGAAGGAAGAGAAAGAAGTGAAGAAGCCTTCTAAAGAGGAGAAAGCAGGGAAGAAGCCTT